>JADLZL010006260.1:0-138069 GCA_015844335.1 Chrysopogon serrulatus | reverse complement strand
CCAAGAAAAATCATTTCTGTACTAGTGATCTCGTCAGTGACCGGATCAAATACTGTGTTAAACCAAGTCAGTAGTCGAACAACACTAGCAAGTGCAAGGGCCGGCCGCAGTGGGTTTCCAACTGGTGACGCACGTAGTAGAAGTGTAGAACCTTTTGACTTGACTTCGTCCAGCACACCGAGTTAGTTACTAGCTGGTGCTACCGTACCATCGTCTGAAAACACGTGTGGCGACTTGAATGAGAGTGGCTAGAGCTAGCACTCAGCCCAAAGTCAAACAACACCACCAGTTCCGATCCTCTCGAGCTGAGCACTGCAACCGTCGTCACCTAGCTCCGACTCTGAACCTCCGATCCCCATCGACGCACGCCACGATTATAAATGCAGGCCAAACCTAGCTTGCTATAACTAACACTAGCAGCTAGACAATATATACGAGTCGATGCAATGACGACCACGCCGGCTGCCGTCGTCGCTTGTTACCAAGAGGGAGAAGGACGCGGCCGCATCGACTCCGCCGCTGGTCATACTGCCGGCAGGGTGCCGCCGGCGGTGAATGTGGCGACGACCGTGGGCGTAGGGAGGCAGGACTGTCTAGTCGTCGGAGGTGAAATTCACGCCGCGCCACCCAAGGCGAAGGAAGTGGCAGAAGCACTCGAGTCTTCGTGCCAAGGGCCCTCGCCACCTAACTTCATCGCAGAAGGCAACGGAGGAAAGGGTGGAAGGGTCCACACAATTTATGCACCTGATGGCCAAAGGACTTGAAAGTTCGATCGGATCCTGATTATAATCTTGTACTCTACCTGTAATACACAGTAGAACCATATATGCATCAATCAACAGTAATAAATGTCGATCCCCTGATTTTCTCTTCCATATATTTTTGTTCCTTGCGGACCTAGAACCAATCCTATCAACTGCGCTAGAATTAATCTAAAAAAGGTCCCACAAACAAAAAGTATTTGAAGACGCGCAATAGGTAAAGACCTAAGGACAAAAAGGGCAATTCTTGAAGATGGGACAATATATCATGTGCCAGTGATTATATTGTCAAAACATAACCCATAGCTAGTCCATTCTAGAGCTCCATCACGGCCTATAGCTCACCAACGCCCCAACTATCTCTTCCGATCAACTCGAGGTCATGTCCATTACCAAGTTTCTCCACACGAGAGGTGTGATCTTCCTGTCCTCTCTGATTCACACACACATACATCTCCATTCCACACGAAGAACACAGGATCATCACCACCTCGAATACCACCACGTTTTCACTAGAAGGTCACGAGTAGAGCTGAGACTTGCAACGTGCCATTTGAGGGTGGTTTTGGCATGATCCGACATGCCTCGCGTGCCTAGAGCGAGGGACCCAAAGTGGCACAAGGTATGAGAGGGATATTTCATGTCAGCAGGCATATGCATGGCAGCATGGGCCAAGTCTCACCTCACACGAGGAAACATATGTACGTGGCACACCTCGCCGTATGAGCCCTCCCGAGCTTATTAATATTTGTCTCAATTTAATCTATAAGTTTCTAGTCCCTCTAGTAAGAAAAAAAGCATGTCCATTAGGGTACGACTTAATTTGGTCAAACCTTATCAAACTAGATAAACAATAAGCGTAAACACACATCGATGCATACATAAAAAAAGATAGCATCAAATTCAAATCATACAAAAGTGATGAAGCGACGGTGATGGGTTGCATTGTTGTGACGTGACTGTAACGGGCGCATCTCAGGATCGAACCAGATCAACTTTTCATATGTATATATATGTATACCCAGTCAGCAAAAGATCGACAAGCCAGCAGCTGGTTTTTGAGAACAGGCCGTTGAGATGACACACGCACAAGCGCTGACCTGACCTATTCCTGCAGCAGCTGGTTCTGTCTGCGTCTGAATGCTCGTGTGCAATGCAATTTCATGTACTGATTTTCAACTGGTGATCACGCACACAAGCTTGACTTACCTCGCCGTACGTACGCTCCAAGCATACCCCACACCGATGCATGGATTATAAATAGGCGTGCCATCGCTAGCTCCAAGCATCCATTCATCAGCAGAAGAGGTCAGAGCCTGAAAGATCGACAACGACGACCACCAGTGACATAGAGATCGCCGACGCCCGAGCCCGAGAGCTCAAGCTAGCCGTCCATCTCCATCTGAGCTGCTGTGAGCAGTTGGGCACAAGCAAGAGCTACCTATGGCGCTGGCGTCGCGTGGCTGTAGCTCCCTCCCGCTCCATTTCCGGCGGTACGCGTCCCCCCGCCGCCTGGGAATGCTCTACCGCCTTCCGCCATCTGCTGCCCGCCTGCAGTTGAGCGCGGCCGCTTCTTCGTGCAAAGAAGTAGCAGCTGGGAACGATGACGGCATCATCGCTGCCGGAGCGACGTGTGCACCGGTGGAGGTGGACGCGGCTGCGGCTGCCGTGCAGCTGGGGAAGGCGGGGAGAGATGCTCTGCCAGGTTATCCTCACGAAGGGCTGCCCAACCAACCCAAGGAAGGCAACCGCAGGGACATGTCGAATCTGTTGCCACCCGGTGGTCCGCCCGTGGAAGGCTCCGGCGGCAATGGTGGGGCCCACCATTGAACTGTATACTATCTAATGGTGTGCGCGAAGCAAATGTAGCAACTACAGTATAGTATTAATTTAGAAGGGAAAAGTCACTCTTGAACCTATTATCTACCTACCTCTGTTATGATAATGCAAGTAATGTGCAAAATGCTATAATATATGATAACTTAGATTTGAAATATGGTGCAAATTCTGTCAAGTAATAGGAATTTTTTTATTTACTCAATTGTTGTTGGATAAATTGAATAGAGAAATGGCTGTTCATTAGTCGACCACATATACACAACATAGTTGTACATATGTAACAGTTCTTCGCTTCAAATAGTCAAGTGTGTGTCGAGGTGTGTGAATGCTGATTTTGTAGGTAATGGGGAAGAGGAAGAGCAAGAGGATATTGAACCTGGCATGCTTTCCTATCACTATCTTCAAAAAGTTTGGCTAGCTGCATGCCTACCTATTCATTTTATTAATTGACTAAAGTCCTTTTTGAACCTAGAGTACTAGTATGACACCTCCACGCACTCAGCGATTGGTCGCGATTGTCCCCTTCCGAAGCTTTGTATGGTTATCTCCCTTATAGTTTTGTTCTTTCTTCTCATGACCTTTGCCAGAGCCTGTCTAGTTTGGCAGTAATAAGAAGCTCATGAATTGGCTTATGCAGCAACAACTTCTTTGTGCTTAGCTTCGCAACCCATTGAGTGTACCTTTCAGGTTGGCGAAATGGTCTTCCACAAGATACATCGATATGCCAATTCTTCGCTCTCTCTTCGTGATCATCAGAAATTATCATTCAAATTCTCTACCCCCTACAAAATTTGAGCAAAATTGGTGCAGTGGCTCATAAGGGATGTCCATGCAGTATTCAATGTGTCACCACTTAATTAAGGATCTTTTAGATCACTCCCAAGTGACTCTATCCCCTCTAGATCCTAATAATCACCAGTCACAAAAAAGATCCTACTAATCACTTGCTATTCCATGAGCATGTGATGTCTAAGAAGCTAAGTTCTAAGGTAACAATTCTACAAGTTTTGGTTCAATATATGCTCGAGCTAGCCACATTCTATGGCTATTTGGGAAGATCTTGATACCTTACGATAGAGGTTCCCTTTGTGCTCCTTGCTTGGGGACAAGCAAATATTATTGGAGGCAGGGGTACAACTTGTAGATATACTGAAGACAAGGGGTACAAATTTGTAGGCATTATGTATGGGGAGTATATAAGTTGGAGAACAACTCCTAAGGAGGACAAGCAATTCTATAAACTCTGAACTCAATTAATCATTTGTTATCCAGAACTACTTGGTCTTCCTTAGTCATCCACTCCTTTCCACTTCCTCAAGTCTCTCCCTATTGCTAACTAACATAAAGTGGAGGCTCTATTGGAGTCTTCCAATTATAGTAATATTAAGACAAAGAGGAATCAAAGGTCTGAACTAAACAAGATGGAAATTAAAGTTGAGTAAGGTGTTAAGAGGGATAAATAAGAGAAATAAAGATAAAAAAATTGGTGTCTGTTGTTCTAAAGAATAAAGATGCATGTTAGCACCCTACAACTAACTTTTGCATACTAGAATCCAGCACCTCAATTCATCCATAATCTTTGTGTAAAGCTTGATCATTGATGCATTTTTCCCTGACGTCGAACTCACATGTATCCACCACTTTATAACTATTGACAAGTGCTCCTAGGAGGTTGTTATGAAAAGTCAGCCACTAGCCATGATGAGATCTTAAATTTATGTAGAGTAGCAGCATTGAGAAAGGACATGTACAACCGAGGGGACATATTAGGTGGTTGGAGCTATTCATTGTCTATATACATATTCAATTATAAAATGCAAGGTAGGAGAAGAAAGCAGATCTGGGTGATGCCAAGTGGTTCATACAAGTTGTTCCATCTTGGTTTGTCAATTTCTGAAATGTGGAATTTGGAACGCCTAGACATTATTGATGTGCCCCTTGTTTGTACTCAATCTTTTCCTAAAGTTTGGTGCCCAACTAGATACAACACCGAAAGCTAACAGTGGCCAAGGGTTTATCTGGCAAAAGTTTGGTGCTCAACTAGATACGACACTGAAAGCTAACAGTGGCCGAGGGTATATGGCTGCACTCATATTCATCCCAACCTAGGCAGAAATTAGTTAATTTTCCATCTCAATCCACTTAATATATATGGATTAAGGTGCACAAGTATAACAAAAAAAAAACAAGTTTTGGTTTCACAACCCAAGCATTATTATCAATGAACACATCATTTCGTTCTTTCTTTTATTCTTGAAAATCATGTATATTCTGGGTGCCAAGTCATTGACCATGCCGTCAATTCCAACAAATTGTTTTTTTCATCTCAATTGCTACTAAAGTCCTGTTTTGTACCGTAAAACCGTTAAATTGTGCTCTCATAGAGGTATGAAGAGGTGAGTGGAGCCAAACATATGGCTACAACTGGCTTCACATTGTCTTAATATATACTTTACGTGGGATTATATGCGAGCATGATTTAAGATGCTATACATGAAGCCATTTTACTAAACAGTTTATCAAAACGGCTCTAACTCCACCAATAAAGCTATTCATAGTGTTGAAGCAAAAAAATAGCTTCAATAGTAAAATGGTCCCATACCAAATAGAACCTAAATATATAGCTGCAACAGTACAAGACCATGATGTCAAATCTAGGGTATGGTGCCCGGGTAAGTTATAGAGGGTGTGAGGCTATTTGCACTCGTCATCCTCTATATTCATCCTCTAAAAAAAATTCCAGTCTGGTCATCAAGATTCTCTCCTCTATACTGCTGTGTTTCGCACCCATCCATACTCTATTACTATCCTCTATCTCTCATGGGGCCCACATATCAGCTTTTTTTTTTATTAAAAAACCCACCCACCACCTCCCTCCCTCCCATTCTCTCTCTCCTACACCCATGCCTCGCCTCTTCCTCCGTCTCTCCCTCCCCACGTCGCTCTCTGCCCACCTCGCCTCTCTCCGGCCCACCACGAGCTTGCCAAGAAGCCCGCTCGTCCTCTCTCTCCGGCAAGCGCGAGGCCGTGGCGAGCCCGCCAGCGGAGGCTCCGACGACGCCGCTGCCCCGCTCCCTCTCCGGGCGAGCACGCGGAGGTGGCAGGCCAGCGCGCGGAAGCGGGCGCGGCGGGCGGGCCACGAAGCGTCTCCGGCGACGAGCGCGCTTCGGTGTGCGGCGGCCTCGAGGGCGCACGGCTCGGGAGTGGCGACCGCGAAGCGCGCGAGGCTCGTGTGTGGCGGCCCTGGCGAGCGCCCGCCGCCTGCGCGGCGGCATGGCGGCGGCTTCGGTTCTGCGGTGGCCGCGCCGAGGAGGAGGTCGGCCCGCTTCTCCTCCCCTCCGGCGGGGCTTCCGGCGCGATGGCGGACCTCGCGCGGCCTGCGGACGGCTCGGCGGCGACCCTTCCCCCGCTCTCTCGTTCCTGCTCGCTCGAATATGTGGGGCCGACCCTACGTCAGATTTGTACATTAGTGGCGGTTCAAAACCTCCCTTCACCGGCGGATTTTGAACCGCCATAACCAAAGTGCCAGTGATGGAGGGTAGCCATCACTGGCGGTTCTTACCAACCGCCACTGTTTCTAAACTTTCACTGGCGGTTCTAGACTTCAACCACGAGTGCTCACTTCACCAACAATGGTGGTTGCATATAGGAACCGCCACTGTTGACCTTAAACAACACTAGCGGTTTCTATTTTTTCTTTTGTTTTTTTATTTGCCATGATGTTGCAATACTGTAAACTAAACGCATCGAGATTACAATTACATTGAAATTGTACTAATTAAAGTATTACATAGAAATTGTACTACTTAGAGTATTACAATCCATCAAGAATCCTATTAATTACAACAAATATCACAAATATTGCATTCAAACTGTAAAACTTAAAGACAAGAATATCACAAATGATGTAGGGCGTCGAGGTAGTGATCGGCGTCGAGGTGATGCAAGGCGTCGAGGTGGTGGTCGTCGGCGAGGTGGTGGTCGCCGGCGAGGTGGTGGTGCAGGGCGTTGGCTGCGGGCTCGTGGGCGCGCGCAGCAAGGCTGTCCGCGCGCGGCTGGGTCGAGGTGAGGATGGCGGCGTTTTCTCACGAGACGCCCATAGTGGCGAGGAAAGGCCGGGCGGTGGATGTGGTGCTCGGCGCGGGTGGGGAAGAGGGAGTCCGCTGCGGCGTTGGAAGTGGTGCTCGGCGCGGGTGTGTCGGCGGTGTCGTGCCCCCGGGCTCAGTGGCGTCGTGGGCTCGGTGGCGTCAACGGCGCGCTGGAGTCTGCCGCTCCTCTCCCGATGTTGATGGCGCTACGGCGGCGGAGGCGGTGCTCGGCCGAGCAGGGAAATGAATTGGAACTTTTGGGAGCTATCCCGCCCAGCCAGCATTTATACACCGGCCATCACCGTTAGTGATATAGAACAATCAGTGGCGGTTTGAATGTAGAACCGTCACTGATGCTTCATTGGCAGGCAGTGGCGGTTTGAGTTTAAAACCGCCATTGATGCTTCACTGACGGTTTCAGACTACAACCGCCACTGAAACCTACCTTCACTGGCGGTTCATGGCCTCCCGGCCTCCCCCTCCAATCATTGAAACTTTGAACCGCCAATGAAGATTGCGGTTGGTTGATAACCGTCACTGATAGGCCGCTAGTGAAGGTCAAATCTGGCGTAGTGCGAGGTGGGCCCGCCATGAGCGTAGCTTACATGCGCTACCCCGGTATTCTTGCCGGACCTCGTGCCTCCCTCCAGGATGGTGGACGGCCATGGCGTGCTGCGCTGCAGCGGTTTCGTCCTGTAAACGATCCTAGGATCGTTTCCAGGCCCGCACTGCAGATAGCCTGCGCGTGACAACCTGCACTAACCGTTCAAGCAAATATTTTACTGGTTCTCTTTTTGAACGGCTAACCAGCCGGCCGCTATTCATCAACAAATACAAAGACAAGTATACCAAACTACCGCGGTAGTTGCCGCGGCCCACGGATACCAGCAAGATGAACCCACACGGTAACTATGATGCGACTGATGATACGGGACACATCGTCGTCATGACCGGGTAAAAATATTTTACCTCGTCAAATCCAATCCCAGGTCACACTAGCCACAGATTCTGAATGGGTGACCCGCGCCGCACACAGAAGTCAAGCAGAATCGTTCTTGAATTATGAATTGACCTCGTACAGCCGTGCCGATCGAGCTTGCTAGCACACCACTATCAATTCCTCTGTCTGAACGCGCGTAGCCGATCGACTATAAATAGGCGCTCCATCGGCAGCTTCATGCAAACCATCCACCACCACCAACACACAACTACACAAGGGCATCCCGCCTCCGGAGCTCAACACGATCGTCGAGATATTGTTCAGAGCTCCAGCCATCTTCGCCATGGCATCGTCCTCGCTCCAGCTCCCGCGCTACGCGTCGTCTGCTCGCCTTGGGCTGAGCGCGCTCAACGGCAGGCCTTTGCCTTCCGCCCGCCTGCAGACGACGATGACCACAACCAAAGGCCTGAGAGCCGTCGCGGCCACTTCGTACCAGCACGAAGCACCAGGGCACGCCGGCGAAAACGGCAGCATCGCGGCGACTAGCGCGCTGCATCTGGTGGCCGGCGATGACGATGCTGCGGCGGCTGAGCTGATGCGGGCGTCAGTGAGGGTGCGCGGTGGTAAGACTCGTTCGCCCAAGGGACGCCCCGGAGCGCCAAGGGAAGGCAGCGGCGGCAAGGTGCATGCCGCGCCGCCGACGCTGCTTGGTCTGCCTCAGGAAGGACCCGGCGGCCAAGGCGGAAGCATCCATTGACGACGACGAGCGATGCAATCAAAATGATGGGTCTCATCGATCATATTACTGCCGTACCTGGTATAGTACTGTAGTTACAACTATACCACTAGGATCGTAATAAAATTTGAAGGGCTGTCTATTAGTTACATACAGTACTGATGTCTGCAAGACCTGAAATTCGGAGACAAACGTCCCCACAAATTCATTCGAATAGAATCGTATGTGTAAAATGGTTCAGTAAACGCTTTGTCTAAGACTTCAACAATGTATATGTTAAACCTTCAACAAGCTTGATTTATGTGTAGAAACTCAAACTTCCTGCATGCTTCAGCCTTGCGCTAGCTGTACTTTGTGCATCTCTGCTGTCTGCTGATCACCTCTTTAAAACTATGATGACGTGGATCCACCATGCTTTATGTGGAGTGGCGGTCACTCGGTGTGTGCAGAGGTTGAGAAGACCATTTCTTGGAGAAGAAACTCATTAAACCTACCACCATCAAGCCGTAATCCTGCAATCACGGATGGTTTCGCTCGCCGATAGTAAAAACCTAGTTCATCATGGTGAGTTTACAAACTAAACGACAGTAATATATGAATAAAAATTTAAAATATATATTGTTCGTCCCATCCCGTGCAACCATCAAAATGCAAAAGGAGGATGCGGCGCTGCAATCCAAATCTGTTGTCATCACGCCTAGAGAAAGAGGGTCCCCCCTGCTATCATCTAAAGAAGAGGAGGCGAGCGCCCACTACAGGTAGTCCCAGATCTATAGCCACCACTCATGGAGAAGAGGGGCATGCCCCACCACATAGATCCATTACAAGTGGGAAACGGAGGCAAAGCCTAGCCCCCGTCAGCTCATGGCTAGAACCGATGGTGAAAAATAAATTGGTTTTCATCACTGGCTCAAGGCACAAACCATTAGTGAAAACCATTTTCACCTTCAGATCTATTTTGAACCGATGGTGATAGGTTATCACCGTCAATTTGTGGAGGTTCAACATAAATTAATCAGGGCTTGCATTTGAATAACGAATACCATAAGATACATGACGTGTCTTAGGAGTCTCCTTCACAAACTTGAGCTCTTTACTAATTTTATGCATTTAGGTTTTCCTTTGAGTATGTGATATAGGTGTGGCTAGCTGATAGAATAGGCTCTATGTTATAAATAAAATTCTTTGTGGGTCTAAAACAAATTAAAGTGCTTCCTCCATCTTAAATTATAATAAATTTCAAGCTAGAAAGCTGTCCAGATGATTTGGTAGAAATTTGTTATTTTTATATCTCATAAACGAAATCGAGTTTCGACAAGATATTTTACAAGGCTGTGTATCATCATATCATCTACATGTGTGAATTTTTTGGTGAATTTAGACGACTTTTTTTTTACAGTGGTTTGCACAGGTTTTCACGGGAAGTTAGTTTGCACTAGATAATGTTCCCTTAAAAAATGGTGCAAACACAATCAAATTTATTTAGTCATTTTTAAGAACTTTTATTGATAAAGTAAACTACGACAAAAAAATATATATATTTTAAAAAATTTAAATAAGATAAATGATCAAACTTAATATAAAAAATGTCTTATAAACTGAGATGGAGGATATATTTAGGTAAAACATGAGTTCATATTATGCATGTTAGACTAGTTTGTTGTTCTTTTTAGTGTTGTCCGAATTGAGCTCTATACGACACTGTACTACTGTCCAGATCCTTGCGACCGAGACGACGTATTACATGCGGCTGCAACGGCCACTTGCAGCTTGACCGGGTAAAATCATGTCAGTCCAAGACGAGCTATACACACTGTAGCTTCGAACAGGTCCAAAACGCGCATAATGTTGACCTGACGACTTCTCTGGCTGTGTATGAACAGCAAGACTAGTCAAAGTCAGTCACGACCTCGTGCTGCCTGCTTTGTGCTTCGTTCTCATCGACCGGTTACTATAAAAGTCGAGCGGCCCTTCCAGTTCCATCACCAGCTGTGCAGACATCCAGCGACGACGCATCCATCGCCGGCGCAAAGGAGAGATCGACCACCGTCACCTTGACCCATCTAGCCGATCGATCACCAGCACCAAGTCGCACGGCCATGGCGTTGTCGCCGTCTACGCCAACCAGCCCGCTCCCACGGCAGCTGCTGCGGTACGTGTCGTCCCAGCTCGTCGCCGCCCTCATCGATCACCCAGCTCCAACCATCAGTCTGCCGAGTGCGGCGCGGGGGAGTGGACGCGGCGGCGGCGGCCCAGCGGGTGCGGGCGGCGAGCGGAGCCGCTCCTTCCCCAAAGGGCGCCCCGGCGCGCCGAGGCCGGGCAGCGGCGGACATGTCCATGCCGCCGCTCCGGTCATGACGACGACGTCGTCAGGCGTGGTGATGCGAGGATTACCGACGCCGCCTGGTCTCCCTGCGCAAGGCAGCGGCGGCAGAACTCATCATGTCGCACCGGCGACGGCGACGACGACAGCGACGGCGGCCGTGGTTATGGGCGGAGGATCCGCGGCTCCGTCTGGTGTCCCTGCACAAGGCAGCGGGGAGAACGTTGATGCGGCGGCTCTGGCGGCGGCGAGCCTGCTGGCTGTCCGGCGGCCCAAACCGCCGGGACCTCCGAGGGAAGGCTCCGGCGGCGGCGGTGGAATCATCCATGCTGCACTTGCTGCTGCTGATTCTTGATTGTGCTGAGGTGAAGTCGTAGCACTGCATGGATGGAGCTGCCGGATAATCCTGAGCATGCAGCCCGCGGAAATGTTGGTCTGCACCAAGGACTGGGAGCTTGGCGAGGAGCATGGGCAGCATACTGTGGTGGACAAGGAGTTAGAAGATTACTTCAAGAACCAGTTCCTTGATGAAGATTCAACTACAACAGCTGATTGAAGGACGATCGATGTAATATAAGTGATGCATCGAAACCCTTTCCATTCTGCTTATACTACAACACTGAACCAACCTAATGTAATTTCCATTCTTTGTGTAGCTCACTTTTGGAGGACAAGGAGTTCCATTGCATGATGATTGCCTCATCCTTATAGTTTCTGAGTTGCTTGCTGCTATTAGTATTAGGTAGTGAGCACTGAGCAGTGGCAGTGGGAGTATGAGACTGAGTTTCCTTTTAAGACATTTGAATCTTGGATTCTTGGCTTGTAATAACTTTGACAATTGAACATTTTCTTGAGCTGGCCGTACTCTTTTCCTTGCTAGGGTTTTATCTCACGAGGTGTGAGTTTTACCTAGCAAGGTTTTTAATGAGGCGGCATTGCAGACAGCTCTATTTAATCAATTTGATAAATTTTACATCTTGGCTTGTCTTCTGGATTGATTCAGTGATTTTAGATAATATCAACTGTCTGGAAATTGAATTTGGAAATGAATGTGTGTTTTTTAAATTTGCGGGCTGCGGGCTGGCACGAAGGCCTTCTGGGCCTCGTGCTAAACGTGCTGGCACGGCACGAAACACGGCCCACGGACCGTGCTTGGGCTGTCAGCCAGGCACGGTAGCCTGTTTCGGCACGGCACGGCGGCAGCGCGCGGCCAAACGTGCCCGTGCCCAAACGTGCCGTGCCTCGCACGGGCTCGGGCCGGGCCGTGCCGTGCCGGCCCGTTGCTCAGGATTACTGCCGGATCGGAAAGACCGAAGGCTGCTGACTTTTCTTTCACCATTTTGTATGAGACTTGCAAACTCATAATAAAATTTCTGAACCTCAGCTTTTGACTAGGAATCCAACCAAATTTTTGACTAACAGTGCTACAATTCTCCCTCAAAACTGGTATTGAAATGTTTTACACAAAATACCAAACAGTTTTCATTACTAAATCCATCATCATAGAACATATTTCAAAATAAATATTTATCTTTTTTTTTAATAAAGGATAGAAACTATCCAGCTTCATCTACCCGTGGGTTGAATCAGACCAAATTGTTATACTAGGAAAATTAAAAGAAACTGACGGAAAAAATTACATCCCGCCTAACAAGAAGCTCGAGTAGCCCTACGCGATAAACAGACTTGCTCCGTGATGTCAACTCCACTAGAATAAAATCACCAATGTAATGAAAACTTCACTAGAATAAGATCACCAATGTCAAGACAAAGCCACCAGAAACACGTTTATCAGACTAAAAAAGTTAATGAAAACGTTGGACACCGACCACCATTGAAGACTAGATGCTTTTTTCAAGGCAACAGCATAAAGCACTTGGTGCAGATGTAAGCCTGCCCACAAAAAGCCAAGCTGTTACACCATCGATCGCCACCTCCATCTTGAGCTGCGCAGCAAGGTAATACGCAGTAGGAAATCCCGGTCCTGACGAACAACAACTTCGACGACGCGCTAGCTGCACAACCGCCGCCGGCCCGGAAAAACCAGGCTAGGTTTTCACCCAGTTATTGAACGTCCACGGGCGCAACAGCTTCGGCGGCGCCTTCAACAAGGTGCGTGGCTTAGTCAGTACCACTGCCGTCGGCCCGACGTAAGATGCCAAGCAGAGTTTTCACCCAAACTGCTGCCCGTGAACCGGCCGCCGGGCATTGGAATCGGTTGCCGTCTAGATCCAGATCTAGCCACCGGGGAGGAGGGTGTTGGCAACCCGATCCAGATCCAGCCGTCGTCACCCAAGAAGCCCTAGCCGCAGGCGCTGCCCACACGGCTGCCCTAGGCCCGGAGCCACCAGAACCGCCCACCGGAGGGCCACATCCTCCCGTCTGGCCGGCCACCGCAGCCGTCAATGGAGATGGATGAGGATAGGAGGGAGGACAAAGAGGGGGAAAAGATGATGCTGAGAAAGGGAAGTGGGCTGCCGCCGCCGCGAGCCGGAGAGGAGCGGCGACGACGGCGGCCGTGGTGGCCCTCGGAGAGCCCCCGAGGGGTGGCGGCGGTGGGACAATATTATTGCGCATGGGACTTGATTGAGGGACTGTCTAAGTTCAACATATTTGATACTATATACTCTGGTAGTGGTTGATAAGTTCACCAAATATGCTTTCTTTATCCCACTCCCTCATCCATTTGCTTATGTGGACAGTGTCTACAAGTTACTCCCTCCGTCCCATAGAGTTTGTCACTTGAAATCTGTGTTTGTGAGAGAGGCATGATTTTTTAACGACAAAGTCCATGAGACGGAGGGAGTACATAGATTACCTACTAGCATTATGTCAGATATGAATAAAACTTTCACCAACGCTGTTTGGATACAATTTTCAAGTTAACTTGTAGGCAGTTATTGATGAGTCCTTTGTATCACCCACGAACGGATGGTTAGACTGACCGGCTCAATCATTGCCTTGAATCTTATCTCAGGTGCAGTGTTCATGCCTGTTCTAGCTAGTGGAGTATGTGGTTGTTGGCTTGTTGCTAGTTTTGATACAATATCTGTTATCATTTTGCCCTTATGCCTTCAACTGTTGGGCTTGGGGCCAATAACGGTGCCCATATAAAAAAGGACCGAACAACGATTGAGCTCCTATCTTTCAAAGTTGTATGTATTCTCTGTTCTTCTCAATTTCTCATTCTTGTCTGAATTCTTTCTGGTTGCACTCAAATACGTCGGGTTCTGACCCGGAACCTTATGGGCTTGAAGTTTAGTTGATTTATAATAATTAAAAGTAATATAACCCCCTCACACAGCTCCACTAATTAATAACCATCCAAATAATGTTGGGTTGTCCAGTCATAACTAAACGGTGGTGTGTTGTGGTACTCATACCGGCCCCGCTACCTGAAACAAGCTAAGATATACTGATCGGCAATTACTCGTACTAAAAATCGCTGCGGCGGAGCACGGATGCTGACTATATGAACCTACAGGGCACGATGACGACCAATCGATTATGACGTGACCGCGAGGCGGGTACTATACACATCACTGACCGGCCAGATCAAAATATGTTGCCCTTGTCCGTTCGGAACGTACTAGGTCATCACGCTGGCCCGTGTTTTTGAATTGGTGAGACCTGAGACTTGGCACGCAGAATTCAAGCACAATCTTGAACGAGAATTGACCTTGTACCGCTGCACGGCCCTGCTGATCGAGCTCGTACCACCGTACGTTATTCCTGTGTGAGAATTTGATGATGCTGGAGAGTACGACTTGTAAGCCAGCATCAAAAGTCAAACGACATCCCTATCATGCATGTCGTCCGCCCCTCGATCTCCCGCCGCTCCCGGCCCATCGAACATCGATCGACTATAAATAGACGTGTCATTGGCAGCTCGAGCTTCATATGCAACCACCCAAAACCACACAACGCCACAAGTGCATCATCCCGATCTTCACAACACAAACGAAAGGCCAAAGCCAGCCGTCTAGGCCATGGCGTCCTCGTCGTCTTCGCTCTCCATCTCGCTTCGCCTCCTGCGTTATGCGCCGCCGTCGTCGTCATCCACTGCTCGCCTCCGGCCGGGCACGGTGTACCGACCTTCGCCTTATTCCGCACGCGTGCAGACGATGACGAAAGTCCTGAGGTCCGTCGTCGCGGCCACTTTTCATCAGGACGCCGCCGCCGCCGCAGGGAAGCACGGCGACGACGACGCCATCGCTGCGACGAGCCTTCTGCATCTTGTGGCCGACGACGACGACATTGCGCCCGAGCTGCGTATAGGCGGCGGCGGCGCGCTCTTCAATCACCCAAGGGACGCCCGGCCCGCCGAGGGAAAGGGAGGGCAGCGGTGGCAAGATCCACCATGCTGCCCCGCCGACGACGGTGGCGGAGCGAGCACGAGGCCCGACGCCGCCTGGTCTGCCGGCAGAAGGATCCGGCGGCAACGGCGGGAGCAAACATTAGTTCTTTGTTTTTTTAATTATGCGCACGTATAGAAACAGGTTAAACATCCTTCTGATTCTGAAGTCTGAACCTGATGAACAATCTGTTGTTTTGTTACCGTAGATTGTTCGGCACGAAGGCAAAGATGTTAGACACGCATCTATATATTTATAATATACTGTTGCAAGCTTGCTTAAAGCATATTTTCTGGCAAACCACGGACTTGAACAAAAATTCTTGGTCCGAGCACATCACGGATATCAATTATTATTTTCATCACGGATAACAAAAATTCTTGCACGCAAATCTCCTAAAACCGGCCAAAGTTACCTCCCAAGGTTTCAATCGGAAAAGGAGAGAGGAAAAAAGAAGTCCACCAAGAATCACCAGCGCCGCTTGCTGGATCCAAACCTAAATCACGTCTGCCTAACCGAGACCCGGATGCCGGATGTTAGAGCATCTTCAGGAGTTTTTAAAACCACTATTAATATAATCTTGATTCTTTTTGCAAAGTTGAAAAATGAACCCCTCTATAATAATTTCTCATCTCAACTCCCAATCTCTCTGTGCCTGAAAAAGCCAATCCAATCGCACGGAAAAACACAAGGCTGTATAAATCAGCCAATCTAGAGTTGAAATTAGAACATGTGAGAGCAAGGAGGAGAAAGAACCCAAAACATTAAAAGGAAAAGGCAAATATAAAAGTGACCAAAGTGATTTAGAAATAGCCTCAGGTTAAATCACATTTATATCTTTTTGATTTAAGAGCAAGATGTCGGAAATGGTCGGAGAAAGTTAACAAATATTCTCACTATTTTTTATGACTTAGAAAAACTAATTGGTTTACTAATTATGTTTTTGAACTATTATTGGAGATCCTAGATCCTCTTAGTTATTTATCTAGAGGTGGGTCTAGCCGACTGCTAAAGTTGGGTTTGTGCTGCTAGCTTAGAATATGGAACGAAGAAAAATATAATAAGAATATTTATAAGGTAAAATTACAATAGTTCTTAGAAAAATGCAGTAGTACTAACTCTTGAGGGAGGACACATAATTCTTCTTCAGAAATAACTAGGTAATTATTTCACGTGTACTAACTCTCGAGTAGTATGTACGTATAATTCTTGTTTAGAAATAACGAATATATACTCTCTCTATTCTAAATTATAAGATGTTTTAATTTTTCTTGCTATATAATTTTTACTATGCACCTGTATATATACCACTATGGTATAGATAATAAAAATAATGTATGTAAAAAGTTAAAACAATTTATAATTTAAAAAGGGGAGTAATTATTTGATATATACTCCCTCCGTCCCCTAAATAGCTGTCGCCGCTTCCCCGAAAAGAAATGCCGGCAATTTTAATAAATAATAAGGCCAAGGCGGACAGATGGATGGCAGCGAGAGCGAAGGGGCTCACCGCGCTTGCAACAAATGCATTAAGCTGCCGGAGAGCCTCTGGAATGTAGCCGTTTCTGAGCCAGCGCTGGAAACGGGCCTTATGTTCCTTCTTTTTTCTCTGTACTTAAAACACAATGATACGCATACTCCTAAAAAAACCCCTCTACAACAATTTCCCATTTCAACTCCCAATCTCTCTGTGCATGAAAAAGTCAATCCAATCGCACGGAAAAACACAAAGGCCATATAAATCAGCCAATCTAAGAGTTGAAATTAGAACACGTGAGAGCAACGAGGAGAAAGAACCCAAAATATTAAAGGGAAAAGGCAAGTATAAAAGTGATCAAAGTGATTTAGAAATATCCCTGAGGTTACTGATGCAAAATCGCATCAATATCTTTTAGTTTAAGAGGTGAAATGTCGAAATGGTCGGAGAAAGTTAACAAACATTCTCACTATTTTTTTAGAGACTTAGAAAAACTAATTGATTTACTAATTAAGTTTTTGAACTATTATTGGAGATCCTCTTAGTTATCTAGAGGTGGGTCTAGCCGACTGCTAAAGTTTGGCATGGATGGTGACCAGATCCAGAATCCTAACGACTGTTTCGGTTGGGGTTTCTATGAATGCTTGGGCGGGTCAAAGCTCAAAACTAGCTACGCTCAGTAGCTTTGAAATGGTAAAATACGCGCATAGGCTTGACTTGACTTGGTAGCACTATACTCGTACTGGTCTGAACAGAGTGACTAGTCAAAGTCAGACGCCACCCCTTGCGCTGCCTGCATCTCTCTTGCTACTACTACTATAAAGTAGCGGTCCTTCCATTCCATTCGCATCGCAGTGCAGTGCAGACATCCAGAGCGACGCCATCGCCAACGCATCGGCAGCTCCGACTCCGAGCCTCCGGCTCCGGCCGGTTCATCGATCAGCGCAAGGGATCGGAGAGATCGATCGGATCAACCACCGATACCCTCCTGTACTCGATCCGAACTAGCAACGACACCACCAAGTCGCACGGCCATGGCGTTGTCGCCGTCTGCGCCGACTAGCCCGCTCCCGCGGCGGCTGCTGCGCTACGTGTCGTCCGGCCTGGTCGCCGCCCTCCGCCGCCCAGCTCCAACCATCAGTCTGCCGCCGAGTGCGCCGCGGGGGAGTGGATGCGCCGGCGTCCCAGCAGCGGCTGCGGGCGGCGAGCAGAGCCGCTTCATCACCGAAAGGGCGTCCCGGCGCGCCGAGGCCAGGCAGCGGCGGACAGGTCCATGCCGCTCCGGCGATGGCGACGACGATAGCGCGCGTCGTTATGCGAGGGCCCACGCCGCCTGGTCCCCCGGCGCAGGGCAGCGGCGGAAGAATCCATGCCGCGACGACGGCGGCGGCGACGACCTCCCCACGTGGCGTTGCGAGGACCTGCCCGGCCTGGTCCCCGGCGCAGGGCAGCGGCGGAAAAGTTCATGCCGTGTCGCCGGCGGCGGCTTTGGCGCGTGTGCTTATGCGAGGGCCCGCGCCGCCTGGTTCCCCGGCGGAAGGCCCCGGCGGCCGTGGTGGAAGCATCCATGCGGCTGATTCTTGATTCTTGAGTTGTACTGTAGCAAAGATTGACGCTGCTGTTTTTACTTTCACTTTTTGTATGAAACTTGGAAGACCTGACTAAATTGTCTGGACCTGATCTTGAGTGTTTGACTGTGAATCGAAGTATCCAACCAAAATTTTTAGTAACAGTTACTATATGCATGCTGAGCATTTGGTTTTATAATTTGTACAAGCCATGCATAAGTGTTCATAATCAAATTTTCAAATAGGCTTGTGAGATTATAGCATCCCCAATACTACAAGGTGTGGTTTCTCTAGATGCAGTATATCTTTACTAGTGTTAGAGAAAGAGAATTAAATATGATTTTTGGTCTTTCACGCTAATGAGGTGATTATATACCTCATTATATACTATTATATACTAGGACGAAGAGAGTATGAACATAGATTATTTTTTTAGACAAAAAGTTGTCCCTACTTTATTATCATATAAAGCAATCCAAGTTTAGCATAAATCGTAACGACGTGCCTGTCAATCAAGGTTTTAAATCGCCGGCTAAGACATTTAGCTTTCTCCGTCTGAAAACAGGCTATAGCCGGCTATATCGGGCAATAGCGGGAGCTAAGAGCTAACTTGTACATGGAAAAACTTAGCTAAATCCTTGCCAAACAGCTATAGCCGGAGATAGCGGAAGCTATAGCCGGAGATTTAAAACCTTGCCGCCAATTTGAGAAAAAAAATGTCCTAACAGCCAAATCAAACCCCAGCACCCAACATAGAATTACAAATAACACTCGCTGCTAACTCAGGCCGAATTACAATGGTATAAACCTGCGCCGAAGACTGAGAAGCCAACGCTTTTCGGTCTGGAAAGCGTTTCCCAGCAGAGACGGAGGCTGGTAGGATTTGGTCTCGAGTGTCTTGATGACCTGTTCCACCATCAACTCATGGCTGAACAAAGGTCATTATGAAAAAACTAAAGCATTGCAATGACAATACATGACCAAACATTTAGAAGCAAATGTTATACAGAAAAGTTCTAAACTAAAAAGGAAACAAAAGGAGTGCGAAATCACCTGCTTGTTGACGTGCCAACCACTCCTCACCCACGCCAGATGTTGGTTGGTGTGTGCTTGTGAGGTGTGAGCGCAGAGATATGTGAGAGAGGGAAGAATGAGACGAGAAGGCGGCAAAAATAGAAATGAACTTGAGATAGCCATATACATGAACCAGAGAACATTATGGTTGTGTTTGGTAGCCTGTGCAAGGCCCGGCCTGGCTTGTTGGGGCCAGAATTCGATTGTTTGGTTTCCTGTATTGGGCCCTTAGCCAGGCTACATGTGGCCCGCCGTACAGGCCAGGCCAGGCCCCAGAAAAACAGAATCACGATCCGTTTTTTGGGAGCCTGGCTTGGGCCAACTCCCGCGGCGCGTCGGCTGATGGGCCCGGGTGGCCTAGTCCGGTCATTGTATATAACCCTACAGTCACCGCCCTGCTAGGGTTTCCCTGTCACTGTTCACTCGTTGGCCGCCGCTCTCATGTCCTCTCGCTCTCGCCTTCCTCTAGTTGGCACCTCCGGCGTCGGTCTTCTCCCTCGCCGGTGCTTCTCCCTCGGCGTCGCAGGTAAAGGAGTACTTCCGGCGGTAAGCCGCCGTCATTCCCCATCCCTTCCCCCTCCGGTTGCTTATCTCGTTTTTGTGCTTGGTTATACTGCAATCTACACCTCATGGATTTGATTTTGTGGTTGCTCTAAGGTTTTGAATGGTCTATGATTGTGGATCTGGGTGGCGCACCATCTGGTGTCGCAGCCGATCTATGGATTAGCTTAGGGTTTGAGTCATAGTGCTGGTAGGATGATCTTTGTTTTCCCTATTCTTGACTGTACGCATGTTGTGGTACATGGTTTCCTTAATGGCAATGATCTGGAACCCGCACCGTGAGGTGTTGTATCTGCTCCTTCCTTGCTGATTTTCCTTTCGTGCTTTCTTGTTTAGGCCCATGGAGCCTGGAAGACGTCGACTTGTCATTAGGGGTGCAGCAATGGTTGTTGTGATGACTGCATGGCTGTTCGTTAGGCTCAGGCGCAGGTTGTCCAGTAGGAGACGCATTACCTATGGCCCAATGTCTGTTAGAGATCAAGAAAGGGCAAACAATCTGAGATTCATCCATCACAATGATGACCACCAGTGTGTGGAGTTGCTTAGGATGAGACGGGCTCCTTTCTTTCAGTTGTGTGATCTTTTCCACAATAGGGGGCTCCTGAGGGACACCTTAAACAGCAGCATTGAAGAACAGTTGGCCATGTTCTTGATGGTGATTGGCCACAACCAAAGGTTTCGAGTAGTGAAGCATACATTCAGGAGGTCCACTGAAACTATCAGTAGGTTTTTCCAGGAGGTTCTCTATGCTGTAGGTGAACTCAGGAATGAGATGATTGTTCCCCCCTCAACCGCAGTTCATCCTAAAATACAGCATAGCAGGAGGTGGAATCCTTATTTCAAGGTGCTTGTTTCTGCCTAATGCTTAACGGTTACTTACATGTGTCCAGAACCATTTTTTTACTGGCCCTTTTTTCATTTTAGGACTGCATTGGTGCAATAGATGGTACTCATGTCCTTGCTAGAGTTCCTGAGAAGCATAGGCCGGCATTCATGGGCAGGAAGCATACAACCACCCAGAATGTGTTAGCAGTTGTAGATTTCGATCTCAGATTTACTTATGTCCTGGCTGGCTGGGAAGGATCAGCTCATCATGATGCTCTAATTCTTGTTGATGCCTTGGAAAGGGATGATGGGCTCAGGGTACCACCAGGTAGTACAGTGTCCATTCAGTATCCTTGTTTGTAGACTATGAAGTCCTTCTAGTAACTAATTAAAGGCCCTTGCCTCTTTCTATAGGTAAGTTCTACCTTGTGGATGCTGGGTATGCTATGAGACCAGGGTTCCTACCACCTTATAGAGGGACAAGATACCATCTAAGGGAGTATGGGGTTAGGAGTCCACAGAATGCAAGGGAATTGTTCAATCTGAGGCATTCGTCACTGAGAGTGACAGTAGAGAGGGATTTTGGTGCCTTGAAGAGTAGGTTCAGGATCCTTTTCAATAAGCCCTTTCATCCATACAAGACTCAAGTCAAACTGGTCCTAGCCTGTTGTATTCTCCACAATTGGATCCTCATGTTTGGGGCTGATGAAGTCATTCCAATGGAAGATGACTGGGTCCCCAACCCAACCAATGCAGCTGTGCCTAATGATCATGTCATGGATACATGACGTGTCTTAGGAGTCTCCTTCACAAACTTGAGCTCTTTACTAATTTTATGCATTTAGGTTTTCCTTTGAATATGTGATATAGGTGTGGCTAGCTGATAGAATAGGCTCTATGTTATAAATAAAATTCTTTGTGGGTCTAAAATAAATTAAAGTGCTTCCTCCATTTTAAATTATAATAAATTTTAAGCCAGAAAGCTGTCCAGATGATTTGGTAGAAATTTGTTATTTTTATATCTCACAAACGAAATCGAGTTTCGACAAGATATTTTGCAAGGCTGTGTATCGTCATATCGTCTATATGTGTGAATTTTTTGGTGAATTTAGATGATATTTTTTACAGTGGTTTGCACAGGTTTTCACGGAAAGTTAGTTTGCACTAGATACGTTCCCTTAAAAAATTGGTGCAAACACAATCAAATTTATTTAGTCATTTTTCAAGAACTTTTATTGATAAAGTAAACTACAACAAAAAAATATATTTTTTAAAAATTTAAATAAGATAAATGATCAAACTTAATATCAAAAACGTCTTATAAACTGAGATGGAG
The DNA here is from genome assembly GCA_015844335.1 of Chrysopogon serrulatus. NCBI lineage: Eukaryota > Viridiplantae > Streptophyta > Magnoliopsida > Poales > Poaceae > Chrysopogon > Chrysopogon serrulatus. The sequence continues at coordinate 116,186 of JADLZL010006260.1, read as the reverse complement.
GATATATTTAAGTAAAACATGAGTTCATATCATGCATGTTAGACTAGTTTGTTGTTCTTTTTAGTGTTGTCGGAATTGAGCTCTATACAACACTGTACTACTGTCCAGATCCTTGCGACCGAGACGACGTGTTACATGCGGCTGCAACGTATGAACAACAAGACTAGTCAAAGTCAGTCACGACCATGGTTTTTTCTACCGTTGGTAAACCGGCCGGTTTGATCGGTTACCAACCAAACCGGACCGCACCGGTTCGGTTTGGCACCGGTTCAAACCGCTAGGGTTTTTTAAATTTGAAATTTGAATTTGAAAAAAAAATTCTTGAAAATTCCTAAAAATAGTTCATGATTTATAGAATCCAATGTTGTCAAAATTTTTCAAATTTGTGTTCGTTTAGTATTTGTTTTGACGTTTGGAAGTTTAAAAAAAAAAAAAAAAAGGGCCGCGGCCCATTAAGGCCCGTGAGGCCCAACTGGCCCCAACGGGCACTTATTGCCTGGGGGGGGGGGGGGCGAACCCCCTCCCCGAAGCCGAATCCGGCCCTCGGCTTGCTCGATCCCCGCCCGCTCATTTGCCGGCCGCCGGCGCCCTCGACCGGCCGCGCCCGGCTAACCGAAAGGGAGGGGGCGGCTTACCGCCCGCCCCGGATTTGGTGGAGACCAGGGCGGGCGCGGCTAGCCGGCCGGGGCGGCTCGGTTAGCCGGGCGGTCGCCGGGGGGTTACCGACCGAGGTAAGCTCATTTTTTTGTTTTCTTTTTGTATTTAGAGTAGGGTTTAGGTATGATTTAGGTAGGTAATGGCTTTAGGTAGGTTTTAGAATGTAGGTATCATTTGATTTAGGCTTTAGATAGGTTTTAGCAAAGTTTAGTTTAGGATTTAGGTTAGATTTGATTTAGGATTTAAGATTAGAGGTAGGATGTGTAGTTTATTTTGCTTTAGGATTTCGGATTAGAGGTAGGATGTGTAGGTATTATTTTATAAATGATTTAGGCATATTGTTTACGTACATTTTATTTAGGTGTGACATTGTGTAAATTTTATTTATGTGATTGGTTCCTTTGTGTTTTTTCATGTTCGTTCGCAGGTGCACAATGTCAGGAAGACACAAAGACATTGTATGGTAACATGACGAGAATCTTGCTCTGGATGGCGATGCAACTATTGTCATGTTCAAAATCGGGGGTGGTTGCACGAGATTGAAACAACATTTGGCCGGGCGAGGGGGTGAGGTGGTGCATTGCAACGAGGGTGCCACCGGATGTCCGGGACTATTTTCAGCGGGATATTGAAAGGACTAAGAAGGCAACTTCGACCGGGCTCGAAAGAAGTTGGCACGAGAGGCGGGCTGCGCAAGGAGGGAAACACTCCCCTCGATCAAGATGAATATGAAGCTCGGTTGTAGGAAGCACTCCGCCAGTCCAAAAAAGAACATGACTACCGACAGGGGGTGGAAGCGAGAGGGGGTACTTACGAGCGAGGTGGATGCTAACATAATGGGTTTCACTTGCAGTGGCCTGGTGCATGCTATTCGGTAGAACCACGCCGTCGTTGCCGCGTCTTGCTTTGCGGCTTGTTGCACAGTGTGTCTCCTCCAGTGGATGCGAGCGGAACTGGAGCACTTTTGCCTTACTCTATACGAAGGTTCGCAATCGGTTGTCGCACAAGAAACTAAACAAGCTTGTGTATGTCAACTACAACCTTCGGCTACGTCTTCTTGGGAGGTCACCGGCCCGGCGCCGCGTGATGAAGGTGATTTTATTGACCAGTTTGCGCAAATTTCATTCTATGATCGGGATAATCCGGTTCGGGAATGGATGGAGTATGGGAGATCGAACGTGGATCCAGTCTTGGATGAGGATGATGATGATGTTGATGTCCCTTTGCCTTCCCATATTGTCAGGTATTTTTTTGTTCATATTTGAGTTAGCCACTTATGTACCACAATTTATTCATGGTTTTTTTTTTGTGTTAGCAGAGACCAAATAGACCCCAAAGATCTACGTAGGGCTACGGGGGATGATTCCATCAGTGATTGGGCCCTGTTGACGGTCCTTAACGCCTATTTTATACCTTCAACTATTGCTCAATATAACATGATATTAACCATAAAGCATAGTTGTAGGGTTCGATTCTAACAAGTTCCACGAGTTGTGTTGTTCTTGATTGTTTTGCAGGTATATCCAATTTTACATAGAATAAAAGTATATTAAATAATGAATTATACTACACCATTGTGACGGGCTCGTCGAGACGATCGAAACGGACACATCATTTGCTATATTCGGAGTCCGGAGCCAAAAGATATTAATTCTACACCGAAACTAACACTAGAAGACTCTAGAAGGCACCGGAAGACGACGTACATCAAGGTGGGGCCCACTGCTGGTGGGGCCGCCCGGCCCCACCCCGGGCCGGCCGGCGCCCTCCGGAGCCCATTTGTGGCCCGCTTCGACGGACGGCCTGCTACCGCCTTAGGGTTTGCATCTCCACTATTGCCGAAGTCGAATTAGTCCCAAATCGCCTGTCTAAAAGAGGTGGAGGCTTTTCTAGACTAGAAATAAAGAGGTAGACCCCCCTCCCTGAGGGCACCACATTATTATGGAGATGTAGAGGCGTCCCTCGAATGGATGACCTCTCATCTCTAGAGAATTAGGGCTAGACTTTCCAATGTAGTTCTAGTTGAGAGTTAGGGAGAGCGGCGCTACGCCCGGGGTTTCGGAGGAGTCTTCGCAGGAGTCGTTAGAGTTCTGGTATATCTTTGTATCTATTCTTGTAAGACTTATGCTTTAATATATTTATCTTCTCTATTTACTTTATGCCTTTATATTATGTTCAGTATAGTTGTTATATTTTAGCATGGGACCTCCGCCTGTATTAGGTGCTCTAGTTAGCGTACGTGACTAGAGTAGTAATCGTTAGCGTAGACGTGGTGTCTAGGCTAGTGTTTACCTGAGTTTGCGCCAAATTCTTACGATTAGTTATGGTAGCCATCAGAGGTGACAGCTTTGTTGGTCTTCGTATTCCACCACGTCGGAGTTGGTGTTTCGTAGAGCTTTTGGCAGCCTTACCCAGCTACCTTCTTCCCAATCTTATTCGAGAGTTGGATAGGTACTGTTGCTCCAAAGTGTTATTGTGTGATTACTTTATCTACCATAAATCAGTTATTATAGAACCTTAGTAATAGAGAAGTATTTAGGAACCTTGAACTCTCCCGTTGTCCTCTCATTTTAGCTATCTATTTACTTATCATAGAATTCTCCTATGTGTGTGTCATATATACATAATTCCTATCATCTATCATTTACCCCCTACTTTAGTCTAGTTGGTGTATTAAGTTAGTAGATACATGATGGTGAACTATCAATGTCTTATTCCATTGTTTCCCAAAGGTAAAATATAAATAACGATACCGGAATACTCCCCGTAAAATGCTACAATGGTTTTTCTGTGGCGCTTGTGGAATCCTTTATATTTTAGTTGTGCATAAGAAATACCAACAAGCATTTTTTGGCGCCGTTGCCGGGGATAGGGATTTACCTCTATTTCTAGTAGCGACGTTAGAAATGTCAACAAGCATTTTTGGCGCCGTTGTCGGGATAGGGATTTACCTCTATTTCTAGTAGCGACGTTAGAAATGTCAACAAGCATTTTTTTTGCGCCGCCGTTGCCGGGGATAGGGATTTACCTCTATTTCTAGTAGCGACGTTAGAAATGTCAACAAGCATTTTTTGGCGCCGTTGTTGGGAAAACAATTGGCGTAAAGATTTTGATATTGATCTTGATATCTGCTAATCTAGTTTGTCGCTAGCTTTAGTAGGATTACCCTCTGTTTTGTTGAGTTGTGGAATAAGCGAATATCAACTGTTTTAATCTTCTCGCGCGAAATTCCACAAGAACAAGACATAGGAGATCTTGAAAAAACTCGGGTGCCTAAACATGCATGATCCATCAACAATGAAGCCCCCGCCATCTCACGGGTATGTATAAATGTTTATATATATTTCACTAACCATGTGTAGATTGGAGAAAAAAATCATCGTCACAAGACGTCAAAGTTTATCATATGTGACGAATAAAGATGCTGCACAACTCACTGTGAGTCATGGTAGTTATGATTAAGAATGGTGAGAAAGTCTTGCTCATAGGCTTTAAATTTAATGAGTAGTTATCCTGTTGCATTCTATTGCATGTTTACTTTGAATAATCCATGCATCTACCCCATCTCATATCAAATCCACAAAGATGTTCAGTTCCTTGCACATATGCATATCACTTTCATCTCTACTTAAAATGGAAAAAAAAAAAAAATATATATTCTCACCATACATGATCATGCTTTTATCTCTATTTGAGTAAACCTCTAAGTGCTTTCATGCTATCTTTGTTTACTATAGTATGCTTTGGTTTGGAAGTACTCGCCATACTTCTATAGGCTTTTAAATTGAGCGTGGTGCTTAGCTTAAAATGCCTTCCTTAATTAAAACTAGACATGAAATTTGGTTTGATTATTGAACTAGAAATTATTGTAGTAGATATTGGATATTTTGTTGGACTAACCCCTATAGAAAACTCTTAAACTCAATTCGGGTAAGTCAAGCGATGAACTCACATCAAGAGATGAATCAAGGCATGTGATGATGTCTAATAACTTTGCACAAAAGGAAGACACAGCTCATTCTCTATGGAAGAACTGTAAGTATCAAAGTTTATACATTTAATCCTTTGTTGCAAGTTACTTTAAAAAGTGCAGCTACCAACAAAATTTGTTAAAAGAAATCTATGTTAAAGTAATCCTAAAAGCCCATCCTTTTATTAGCATAGAAGAAATCCACATAAAATTATGGACTATAACCCATATGCCAAACTTGTTGCAATCCTTCGGGTATATGTCCACTAATATTTATGCAGGGAAGAAAAAATAAATGTCTGATCATGGTTTGAAATAAAAAGAAAGGAGGACAAGTGTATAGAAAGGACCAAGATGAAAAAAAAAGATGAAAAACACTTCAATACCTCGTACACTTCGCCATGATAGTGGACCAATCACCCTGCAAGACATAAGGTACGTTTATCCAAGCTTCATGCAACTTTAAACTACATTCAACATCTTATACCATATTGCTAATTGTCTTGGTTATCTATACCTTATGTCATGCTTAATTTGCTAAAACTTAAAATAAATAAAATACTCTTTTGGTTCACCTACATATTCTTGGTTCTATTTGAATAAATATCTTTAGTCTTTTAAACTTCCTTACTCTATTATAAGTATGCTTTAAAATATCATCACTTAAACAATCTAACATCAAAGCATATTTTTAAAAAAGAATTTGGGTGTGTATATAGACTATCGATCCTCTCTTGTATAAAAATATTTAAATCATATTAGGAGATTTCATAGAATCAAATCAAGGTTAAAGGTATTCTTCAAAATTATATCTTTGCCTTAACCTTATTGGAAAATTTGAAGTAATGGTGAGTCATTTAAAAAAAACAAACTATAGATTAATCTTTAACTATTTGGCAAACACTATCCACACTTTAAATAGATAGTATATTTCTTTGGGTATGTGTTGTCTACTAATCCCTTGCGAGAGAAAATAAATAATGAGAGAAGCAAAAGTCTAAAGGAGTGAGAAAGAAGTGTAACATAGGAGACAAGATGCTAATGATCAAACTCAAAATGCAAGGAAGGAAAAGACCATTGAAATTCATCTACCTTTTACCACATGGTGCCATCATGCTCCAAAGAATAAAGGTAACATATTAAAGATAAGTGGTCATCATTTTCTCTTGATCTTAGAGTACACATCATAGCACCATTCCCTTGATCTAAATCTTAACCATATAAGCTCAAATATGATATATCTTATTTTTGAAAATGATAGTCATCATGTTAATCTTGATAATTTATAAAGATGAACAATACTTCCATAGGTTAAGTAACTCCACTCCTTTATCTCATAAGCTTAAATGCCATATTTATACTTTTGATATTCTCACCCAAGATGTAAATAAACAATGTGACAAGATATCAATCTTATTGTGTCTAAGGTTAGAGAATGAATAAATTTCTAGTTACGTTGGTGTTTTCCCACCAATAGAACTCCCCGCACTTGATCTCTACCTTGTCTTTATAAGCGTAACACACTTTAAGCAAAGTGTGGGAAGATTTCCCAAATTCTACAAGTGGGAGTTCTAAACTAGTAACAAGGATGCACATAAGATTGGCTTTGAGATGCTAACAAAAAGAAAGGAAGAAGTTGGCACCACCATTGGAAAAGCCACTAGTGGAGACACCACCTCAATCCTCATCTTTAGAAGCAAACCGAAGTACTCGATCAATGAACTACTGCAAGGAGGAGTCCAGTTTGGAGGACTCAAAACATCGAACCCTCGCCGTGAGGTAACATCGGTAGTTATTCATATTTACTTTGAACATTGCATGTTTTATTTTCTCTTAAGCATGTTTACTTTTCTGCATTAGTATTGTATAGAAAACAACAAAAATAAATAGATATGCATTAGGTTGCATTCATGCATCTTAAAAAAACTTTAAACCCCATATGAAACCCTTGTAGCGTAAAAGTTATAGGAGTTCTCACTGTGGTGGCCTATAAAATAAAAATACATATCATGCATTTGTACTTTTTGCATATAAACCCATAAAATTCAAAAAAAATTAATTGAGCATCCTGCTGCAATATTGTTATCATAAACATACTTTGAAACCTCCACAACACCCAATCCTCTAAAACGGCTAACCACTAACGTTTTATCCTAATACCGCTCCACGAAGTTTTGGTGTTTTGTGAGAGCTTTCTGCAGGATGACTCAAAGAGCTAGCTCACCCAGAATCTTTATCTTCATCACTCGAAGCACATTTCTCCGACACACGCCTGACCTCCGTGTGAAGGAAGTAACTTCTTGAGTGATGAGATTGAAGTATTCCCCGGCAACACTTGCTCTTACAAACATGAGCTCCCCTATGAGGACCACTCAGTTTTAATGCTCAACTACGACAACATTCTGCTTGAGGGAGAGCATCCTCTAGTTATCAGGTAAGTATACCTATGCGATTATCGAGTCTATCTTATAGTCATAAAATACAAAAAATATGTGGGCACATGAAGGTCCACGTCTATAGAGTCTCTTATGAGTCCATTAGTCTAAAAGAAATAAAAAGATGAATAACACTCAAATATTAAGGTGTGATCATAGAGTGTGTTTACAGTTCTATTTAGTTGTTAAGAGTTAAATAAAAACTGAAGAACAATAAAATTCTGTCTTGGAGATGATGAATAGTTGCTCTGTCGTAATTCCTTTCACGTGCCTAGTTTTCAACCTTAAATTCTCCTGAGTTTTGGATATGACTGTTTTGATATAAGAATTTACACTGAACCTGAAACTTGTGGAGGCATATGCTTAAGCTAAGTCTAGGTGATTGAGGGATATGATATAAGAAATTCTATGCTGCTATTTATCTTATTCCTAGCGATACTAAGTTCTGGAGATTTATCTTTTGAAAACTCTGAAAATCTTACATGATGAGCTCTTGTATGACAAAGTTTGAATTCCTACCAAAGCCATATATGATATACATTTAGAATAGGAAAACCTTTGCTCATTCATGCTGCTTGCTTTGCATTGAGTTCAGTCAACCTTTGTTGTATACCTTATGAGAGCCTTGTCATGCTTTTTAATCAAGATCACTTACACACTCTGCCTACATATGCATTGCTCCTACTCTGGAGTAAGCGCAATCATTTTTCACTTTTATCCGATCCACCTTAAAAATATTTTTTCTTCTACACCGAGTAAACAACCAAAAATATACCCTATAGGACAACCCCTTGTTTAATGCTCTACGTTCTTATTGTTATCTCTCCAATCATTTATTGTATTTAAAGGATGCATGTGGCTATGCAAAATAAAAAGTATTAAAAAAAGAGAAAAAAAAAAGAGAAAAAAAAAAATAAAGATAGCCCATGTTTTCCAATGAAAAGTTCTAAGTTCAAGAGAGAGATTTATTTCAAGGAGCAAAAGTAGAATTAGGATTAGCCACTAAATAGCATATATACACCTATCCACCATACTCCATACACATGCACATCTTGGTTTGATTGTATGACTTGACTCTCTTTGGATGCATTGTTTGACTTTACAATATATGAATTGCAAGTATGCTCGTCCTTGTTTAATGCCACTCCTATGAGCTCCACTATAATAATTAGTTGTAGGAGGGCATGACAACATAAATGCCTCAGTGAGATCCACAAATATCACATACAATAAGAGATTTGAGGGTGTCATACAATTAAGCTCTGAATTTTATTTTGAAAACTTATAAAAACTCTAGAATATTAGTTTAGTGAAGAATTTGAGACATAGTGCTTGACTTGATTGTTCTATCTTTCAATTACTCAAGACCCACGCAAAAGTTGAAAAGCTCCATAGCTAAGGGTAAAATGGGTAAGTTTCAAAGTTAGAGCAGTTTTGTCTAATTCAAAGGAGAATTTCAGTTTGAAAGCAAGTGTACTTTTGAGAAGTGAAAGCATTGTAGCAACTCCCCGATCCAAGTTTAGTAGTTAGGCTTTGCTAAGGGACTAGCAAAGGGTAAGCTTGGGGAACTTGTTGACGGTCCTTAACGCCTATTTTATACCATCAACTATTGCTCAATATAACATGATATTAACCATAAAGCATAGTTGTAGGGTTCGATTCTAACGAGTTCCACGAGTTGTGTTGTTCTTGATCGTTTTGTAGGTATATCCAATTTTACATAGAATAAAAGTATATTAAATAATGAATTAGACTACACCATTGTGACGGGCTCGTCGAGACGATCGAAACGGACACATCATTTGCTATATTCGAGTCCGGAGTCAAAAGATATTAATTCTACACCAAAACCAACACTAGAAGACTCTTGAAGGCACCGAAGACGACGCATCCGAAGGTGGGGCCCACCTGCTATAGGGGTGGGGCCGCCCGCCCCCCCCCGGGCCGGCCGGCGCCCTCCGGAGCCCATTTGTGGCCCGCTTCGACGGACGGCCTGCTACCGCCTTAGGGTTTGCATCTCCACCATTGCCGAAGTCGAATTAGTCCCAAATCGCCTGTCTAGAAGAGGTGGAGGCTTTTCTAGACTAGAAATAAAGAGGTAGACCCTCCTCCCTAAGGGCACCACATTATTATGGAGATGTAGAGGCGTCCCTCGAATGGATGACCTCTCATCTCTAGAGAATTAGGGCTAGACTTTCCAATGTAGTTCTAGTTGAGAGTTAGGGAGAGCGGCGCCACGCCTCGGGTTTCGGAGGAGTCTTCGCAGAGTCGTCGAGTTTCTCGTATATCTTTGTATCTATTCTTGTAAGACTTATGCTTTAATATATTTATCTTCTCTATTTACTTTATACCTTTATATTATGTTCAAGTATAGTTGTTATATTTTAGCATGGGACCTCCGCCTGTATTAGGTGCTCTAGTTAGCGTGACGTAACTAGAGTAGTAATCGTTAGCGTAGACGACGAGTGTCTAGGCTAGTGTTTACCCGAGTTTGCGCCCAAATTCTTACGGTTAGTTGTGGTAGCCATCGAGGTTGACAGCTTTTGTTGGTCTTCGTATTCCACCACGTCGGAGTTGGTGTTTCGTAGAGCTTTTGGCAGCCTTATCCAGCTACCTTCTTCCCAATCTTATTCGAGAGTTGGATAGGTACTTGTTGCTCCAAAGTGTTATTGTGTGATTACTTTATCTACCATAAATCGCTTATTATAGAACCTTAGTAATAGAGAAGTATTTAGGAACCTTGAACTCTCCCGTTGTCCTCTCACTTTAGCTATCTATTTACTTATCATAGAATTCTCCTGTGTGTGTGTCATATATACATAATTCCTATCATCTATCATTTACCCCCTACTTTAGTCTAGTTGGTGTATTAAGTTAGTAGATACATGACGGTGAACTATCAATGTCTTATTCCATTGTTTCCCAGTGGTAAAATATAAATAACGATACCTGAAATACTCCCGGTAAAATGCTACAATGGTTTTCTGTGCGCTTGCGGAATCCTTTATATTTTAGTTGTGCATAAGAAATACCAACAAGCATTTTTGGCGCCGTTGCCGGGGATAGGGATTTACCTCTATTTCTAGTAGCGACGTTAGAAATGTCAACAGGCCCGTAAACATGTGGGTGACACCCACCTAGGAAAGAGGAAGTTCCGCACCGACCAAAGCAAACTAACCCCAAGAAAGAAAAAAAAAAAAAAAAAAAAGTACAAGAAGTAGTGAGCAAATGACGCCAGAGACGGACGATGAGGGTCGGCGTAGTCCACCGTATCGAGTTCGAATATAGCAGCTTTGCTGACGATGATGATGACGATGACGGTGACGGTGACGGTGACGGTGGTGGGTATGGTGGTGGTGGTGGTGGTATGGTAGTGGTGGAGGAAGTGGTAGTGGTGGTGGTGGTGGTGGTAGTGGTGATGGTGGTCTTCACTTCACAGGTATCAATTGCACCTACTTACGCATATTTGTTTCTTTTATGTGAGTTCTAATTATGGTTCATTGCAGGCGAGACGCAGTTCACACATGCTACTCAGGATGAAGACCATGGACAACCGTCTTCGCAGAGGAGAGCCTATGCACCGACGGACTACGAGACTCCATAGTACTCTTCTTCCTCCTACAGCGATACCTCACAGGCTACTTACAACTACCCTATTTCTGACATGAGCATGCAGCTTCCGACTAGATAGGTCTATGAATGGGAGGACCCTCATTTTTACACTATGTTAGTTCAAGAATGGGAGACAACGGCGGCATGGACGGGTCAAACTTGGCAACAATTCAAGGCAGACCTCCTTCGAGTGCGAGGTATTAATCTTATGTCCACGCCGAGTATGAGCAAGGGTGCGGAATGGGGTCTTTCCATTCGTATCGCAGCGTTGATATGTGCATGAGACCATATATTTGTATCGGACTATTTGTTGTTTCGGTGGTGTGACTTTGTTAGCCGCCGGTGGGTACCGACTATATATTTATGTACTATGTATTTGTGTGACAATATTTATTATTGCTTTGTGTGCTCTTGGACATGAATTTCTGCAAAGGTCATGCCCAAAAAAATATTTTTTTCTAGCCAAAAAAAAAAATAAGACACCAGGCCGGTTAGGAGCGGTTACCATTTAAACCGGTCGGTAACCACTGCTAACCGGCCGGTTAGCCGGTCGTAACCGTTTGAACTACGTCTTCTCCAAAATTCAAATTTGGAATTTGAATTCGGCCGGTTTTTTCGGTAACCGATTTATACCGGCCGGTTAGCCGAAACCGGTGGCCGGCGGTTCCCATGAAACGGTCGGTAAAAAAAACCCTCGTCACGACCTCGTGCTGCCTGCTTCGTGCTTCGTTCTCATCGACCGGTTACTATAAAAGTCGAGCGGTCCTTCCAGTCCCATCACCAGCTGCGCAGACATCCAGCGACAACGCATCCATCGCCGGTGCAAAGGAAAGATCGACCACCGTCACCCTGAGCCATCTAGCCGATCACCAGCACCAAGTCGCACGGCCATGGCGTTGTCGCCGTCTACGCCAACCAGCCCGCTCCCACGGCAGCTGCTGCGGTACGTGTCGTCCCAGCTCGTCGCAGCCCTCATCGATCACCCAGCTCCAACCATCAGTCCGCCGAGTGCGGCGCCGGGAGTGGACGCGGGCGGCGGCGGCCCCAGCGGGTGCGGGCGGAGAGCAGAGCCGCTCCTTCCCCGAAAGGGCGCCCCGGGCGCGCCGAGGCCGGGCAGCGGCGGACATGTCCATGCCGTTGCTCGTGATGGCGGCGACGTCGTCAGGCGTGGTGATGCGAGGACTACCGACCCCGCCTGGTCTCCCTGCGCAAAGCAGCGGCGGTAGAACTCATCATGTCGCACCGGCGATGGCGACGGCGACGGCGACGGCGGCCGTGGTTATGGGCGGAGGACCCGCGGCTCCGTCTGGTGTCCCTGCACAAGGCAGCGGGGAGAAAGTTGATGCGGCGGCTCTGGCTGTGCGGCGGCCCAAACCGCTGGGACCTCCGAGAGAAGGCTCCGGCGGCGGCGGTGGAATCATCCATGCTGCACTTGCTGCTGCTGATTCTTGATTGTGCTGAGGTGAAGTCGTAGCACTGCATGGATGGAGCTGCCGGATCGGAAAGACCGAAGGCTGCTGACTTTTCTTTCACCATTTTGTATGAAACTTGGAAGCTCATAATAAAATTTCTGAACCTCAGCTTTTGACTCGGAATCGAACCAAATTTTTCCCTAACAGCGCTACAATTCTCCCTCAAAACTGGTATTGAAATGTTTTACACAATACCAAACAGGTTTCATTACTAAATCCATCACCATAGAATATATTTCAAAATTAATATATATCTATTTATAGAGTAATAAATGTTAATAATATTATGTGCATGGGACTTTATTCAGGCACTGTCTAAGTTCAACAGATTTGATACTACTCTGGTAGTGGTTGATAAGTTCACAAAGTATGCCCACTTTATCCCACGCTCTCATCCATTTGCTTATGTGGACAGTGTCTACAAGTTGCATGAATTACCTGCTAGCATTGTGTCAGACATGAATAAAATTTTCATCAATGCTGTTTGGATAGAATTTTCAAGTTAACTTGTAGACGGTTATTGATGAGTCCTTTGTATCACCCACAAACTGATGGTTAGACTAACTGGCTCAATCATTGCCTTGAATCTTATCTCAGGTGCAGTGTGTTCATGCCTGTTCTAGCTAGTGGAGTATGTGTTCAATCATTTCCTTATGCCTTCATTCGGTTGATTTGGAGCAAAGAGAGGAACATGTTGAACGATCTATTGCACTAAGATCTTTTGAGCTCAACAACAAATGAAGTCAAGCAGGTAAACATCACAATGAAAGGAAATTTATAGTTGGGGGACATGGTTTATCTGAAACTATAACGTTACATCCAATACGTCTGTTGCTCTAAGGGGAATCTGAAATTGAGATTCAGATACTTTAGACCTTTCAAGTCGTTGGCTTTAATCGGGGTTGTCCTATAAACTTGATCTGCCGACCAGTAGTCGAATCCACCACATGGTGCATGTTTCACAACTGAAACGGCATGTGCCAACATCTACACCAGTTTCAGGATGATCCATAAGGGCTCTTCATCAATGCCACAAATATATGTGTGCTGGTCTAATCTATCGCCATCCATGACGACCTGGGAAGAAGCAGTTGATCTTCGACGACGTTATCCATCACGCCCAGCTTGAGGACAAGTTGGATTCCAAGCGAGGAGATTGTCAGGTGCACTAGTACTTGAGGAGGATGGCTAGAAGGTGTTAGGTTGTTCAGGATCTAGCAACGGAAGCAGGTGCCAAGGAACATATGTGACTAAATAGTCTGGCCGGCTTTATGCTGTTATTGGGACGCATGTGTCAACTGTTGGGCTCGGGGCCTGTAGCGTGCCCATATAAAAGGACCGAACAACGGCTAAAGTCCTATCTTCCAAAATTGAAGAGTGTGTTCGGCTGGCTGGTAGCTACAGTATTTTACGAGTGGGAACCAGCCAGCTCCAGCTGCAGCACAGTATTTTACGAGTGGGGAAACAACCAGCTCCAGCCAGCCGAACACACCCGAATTCTCTGTTCTTCTCAATTTCTCATTGTTGTCTGAATTCTTTCTGGTTGCACTCAAATACGTCGGGTTCTGACCCGAAACGTTATCGGCTTGAAATCTATTTGATTTAGTAATTAAAAAATAATATAGCCCATGGGTATGATCCCCTCCACAGCTCCACTAATTAACCATCCAAACAATAATGTTGGGTTGCATTGTCCAGTCATAACTAAACGGTGTGTTGTGGACTTGTGGTACTCATACCATCCGCTACGTGAAACAAGACAAAGTATACTGATAGGCAATTACTCGTACTAAAAAATCGCTGCGGAGCACGGATGCTGACTATAATCGCTGCGGAGCACGGATGCTGACTATATGAACCTACAGGGCACGATGACCAATCGATTATGACGTGACCGCGAGACGGGTACTATACACATGATATGTTGCCCTAGTCCGTTCGGAACGTACTAGGTCATCACGCTGGCCCGTGTTTTTGAATTGGTGAGACCTGAGACTTGGCACGCAGAATTCAAGCACAATCTTGAACGAGAATTGACCTTGTACCGCTGTACGGCCCTGCTGATCGAGCTCGTACCACCGTACGTTATTCCTGTGTGAGAATTTGACGATGCTGGAGAGTACGACTTGTGGCGGAGCGAGCACGAGGCCCGACGCCGCCTGGTCTGCCGGCGGAAGGATCCGGCGGTAACGGCGGGAGAAAACATTAGTTCTTTGTTTTTTTAATTATGCGCACGTATAGAAACAGGTTAAACATCCTTCTGATTCTGAACCTGATGAACAATCTGTTGTTTTGTTACCGTAGATTGTTCGGCAGGAGGGCAAAGATGTTAGACACGCATCTATATATAATATACTGTTGCAAGCTTGCTTAAAGCATATTTTCTGGCAAACCACGGACTTGAACAAAAATTCTTGGTCCGAGCACATCACGGATATCAATTATTATTTTCATCACGGATAACAAAAATTCTTGCACGCAAATCTCCTAAAACCGGCCAAAGTTACCTCCCAAGGTTTCAATCGGAAAAGGAGAGAGGAAAAAAGAAGTCCACCAAGAATCACCAGCGCCGCTTGCTGGGATCCAAACCTAAATCACGTCTGCCTAACCGAGACCCGGATGCCGGATGTTAGAGCATCTTCAGGAGTTTTTAAAACCACTATTAATATAATCTTGATTCTTTTTGCAAAGTTGAAAAATGAACCCCTCTACAATAATTTCTCATCTCAACTCCCAATCTCTCTGTGCCTGAAAAAGCCAATCCAATCGCACGGAAAAACACAAGGCTGTATAAATCAGCCAATCTAGAGTTGAAATTAGAACATGTGAGAGCAAGGAGGAGAAAGAACCCAAAACATTAAAAGGAAAAGGCAAATATAAAAGTGACCAAAGTGATTTAGAAATAGCCTCAGGTTAAATCACATTTATATCTTTTTTGATTTAAGAGCAAGATGTCGGAAATGGTCGGAGAAAGTTAACAAATATTCTCACTATTTTTTATGACTTAGAAAAACTAATTGGTTTACTAATTATGTTTTTGAACTATTATTGAGATCCTAGATCCTCTTAGTTATTTATCTAGAGGTGGGTCTAGCCGACTGCTAAAGTTGGGTTTGTGCTGCTAGCTTAGAATATGGAACGAAGAAAAAATATAATAAGAATATTTATAAGGTAAAATTACAATAGTTCTTAGAAAAATGCAGTAGTACTAACTCTTGAGGGAGGACACATAATTCTTCTTCAGAAATAACTAGGTAATTATTTCACGTGTACTAACTCTCGAGTAGTATGTACGTATAATTCTTGTTTAGAAATAACGAATATATACTCTCTCTATTCTAAATTATAAGATGTTTTAATTTTTCTTGCTATATAATTTTTACTATGCACCTGTATATATACCACTATGGTATAGATAATAAAAATAATGTATGTAAAAAGTTAAAACAATTTATAATTTAAAAGGGGAGTAATTATTTGATATATACTCCCTCCGTCCCTAAATAGCTGTCGCTTCGCTTCCCGAGAAAGAAATGCCGGCAATTTTAATAAATAATAAGGCCAAGGCGGACAGATGGATGGCAGCGAGAGCGAAGGGGCTCACCGCGCTTGCAACAAATGCATTAAGCTGCCGGAGAGCCTCTGGAATGTAGCCGTTTCTGAGCCAGCGCTGGAAACGGGCCTTATGTTCCTTCTTTTTTCTCTGTACTTAAAACACAATGATACGCATACTCCTAAAAAAACCCCTCTACAACAATTTCCCATTTCAACTCCCAATCTCTCTGTGCATGAAAAAGTCAATCCAATCGCACGGAAAAACACAAAGGCCATATAAATCAGCCAATCTAAGAGTTGAAATTAGAACACATGAGAGCAACGAGGAGAAAGAACCCAAAATATTGAAGGGAAAAGACAAGTATAAAAGTGATCAAAGTGATTTAGAAATAGCCCTGAGGTTATTGATGCAAAATCGCATCTATATCTTTTAGTTTAAGAGGTGAAATGTCGAAATGGTCGGAGAAAGTTAACAAACATTCTCACTATTTTTTTAGAGACTTAGAAAAACTAATTGATTTACTAATTAAGTTTCTGAACTATTATTGGAGATCCTCTTAGTTATCTAGAGGTGGGTCTAGCCGACTGCTAAAGTTTGGCATGGGTGGTGACCGGATCCAGAATCCTAACGACTGTTTCGGTTGGGGTTTCTATGAATGCTTGGGCGGGTCAAAGCTCAAAACTAGCTACGCTCAGTAGCTTTGAAATGGTAAAATACGCGCATAGGCTTGACTTGACTTGGTAGCACTATACTCGTACTGGTCTGAACAGAGTGACTAGTCAAAGTCAGACGCCACCCCTTGCGCTGCCTGCTTCTCTCTTGCTACTTACTACTATAAAGTAGCGGTCCTTCCATTCCATTCGCATCGCAGTGCAGTGCAGACATCCAGAGCGACGCCATCGCCAACGCATCGGCAGCTCCGACTCCGAGCCTCCGGCTCCGGCCGGTTCATCGATCAGCGCAAGGGATCGGAGAGATCGATCGGATCAACCACCGATACCCTCCCTGTACTCGATCCGAACTAGCAACGACACCACCAAGTCGCACGGCCATGGCGTTGTCGCCGTCTGCGCCGACTAGCCCGCTCCCGCGGCAGCTGCTGCGCTACGTGTCGTCCGGCCTGGTCGCCGCCCTCCGCCGCCCAGCTCCAACCATCAGTCTGCCGCCGAGTGCGCCGCGGGGAGTGGATGCGCCGGCGTCCCAGCAGCGGCTGCGGGCCGCGAGCAGAGCCGCTTCATCGCCGAAAGGGCGTCCCGGCGCGCCGAGGCCAGGCAGCGGCGGACAGGTCCATGCCGCTCCGGCGATGGCGACGACGATAGCGCGCGTCGTTATGCGAGGGCCCACGCCGCCTGGTCCCCGGCGCAGGGCAGCGGCGGAAGAATCCATGCCGCGACGACGGCGGCGGCGACGACCTCCCACGTGGCGTTGCGAGGACCTGCCCGGCCTGGTCCCCGGCGCAGGGCAGCGGCGGAAAAGTTCATGCCGTGTCGCCGGCGGCGACGACGGCGCGTGTGCTTATGCGAGGGCCTGCGCCGCCTGGTTCCCCAGCAGAAGGCCCCGGCGGCCGTGGTGGAAGCATCCATGCTGCTGATTCTTGATTCTTGAGTTATACTGTAGCAAAGATTGACGCTGCAGTTTTTGCTTTCACTTTTTGTATGAATCTCGGAAGATCGGACTAAATTGTCTGGACCTGATCTTGAGTGTTTGACTGTGAATCGAAGTATCGAACCAAAATTTTCAGTAACAGTTACGATATGCATGCTGAGCATTTGGTTTTATAATTTGTACAAGCCATGCATAAGTGTTCATAATCAAATTTTCAAATAGGCTTGTGAGATTATAGCATCCCAAATACTACGAGGTGTGGTT
Organism: Chrysopogon serrulatus; assembly: GCA_015844335.1. Lineage (NCBI taxonomy): Eukaryota > Viridiplantae > Streptophyta > Magnoliopsida > Poales > Poaceae > Chrysopogon > Chrysopogon serrulatus. The sequence continues at coordinate 98,615 of JADLZL010006260.1, read as the reverse complement.
TCTCTAGACACACGAACATCTTTACTAGTGTTAGAGAAAGATAATTAAATATGACTTTTGGTCTTTCAAGCTAATAAGGTGATTGTACCTCATTATATACTAGGACGAAGAGAGTATGAACATAGATTATATTTTTAGACAAAAAGTTGTCCCCACTTTATTATCATATAAAGCAATCCAAGTTTTGCACAAATCGTAACGACGTGCCTGCCAATCAAGGTTTTAAATCACCGGCTAAAACATTTAGCTTTCTCCGTCCGAAAACAGGCTATAGCCGGCTATATCGGGCAATATAGCGGCAGCTAAGAGCTAACTTGTATATGGAAAAACTTAGCTAAATCCTTGCCAAACAGCTATAGCCGGAGATAGCGGAAGCTATAGCCGGAGATTTAAAACCTTGCCGCCAATTTGAGAAAAAAATGTCCTAACAGCCAAATCAAACCCCAGCACCCAACATAGAATTACAAATAACACTCGCTGCTAACTCAGGCCGAATTACAATGGTATAAACCTGCGCCAAGACTGAGAAGCCAACGCTTTCGGTGGAAAGCGTTTCCCAGCAGAGACGGAGGCTGGTAGGATTTGGTCTCGAGTGTCTTGATGACCTGTTCCACCATCAACTCATGGCTGAACAAAGGTCATTATGAAAAAACTAAAGCATTGCAATGACAATACATGACCAAACATTTAGAAGCAAATGTTATACAGAAAAGTTCTAAACTACACTACTACAGAAAACTTAACCGAGGCGGTTTTTTTGGTTAACCGAGGCGGTTTTTCTAACCGCCTCGAACATAAGGTCACGGTTAATCGTGGCCTTAACCGAGGCGGTTAGTCAACCGCCTCCATTAATATATTAACCGAGGCGGTTTTATTACAATAACCGCCTCGGTAAATCGAACGAAAAAAAAAAAAAAATCCAAACCCTAGCCCAAATGGGTGCGGATCCGGGTCACACAGATCCGCCGCCATCCACCATACGCTGCCGCCGTGGATCCCTCTCCTCGCCCAGATCAGCAAAAGTGTGGGCGCCACCGCCGGAGCCGATGCCGTGGGTGCCTCTCGCCGATCCGCCCGTGCGGTGGAGTGCCTAGATCCACGCCGCCCGTGGCGAAGCCCCCGATCCTCACCGGCCAGATGCGAGCCCCTGATAGAGAAAGACAAAGTGAGGGAGAGAGAGGAGAGAGGAGAGAGGAGGGAGCAGGGAGCAGGGAGGAGGCGTACCAAAGCCACGCCGCCGGGGCCGGGCTCGTGCCGCGGAGCCAAGGCCACCGGTGCTGCGCCCCCGCCGGGGTCCGCGGCCGGTGGGTGCAAGCACCAAGGCTGCCGGGGCCAAGACCGGGCCGCCGTGCCCCGAGGGAGCATGGAGAGAGGGTTGTGAGAGGCGTGAGAGAGAGGCTTGTGACGGCCGAGGGAAGGGAAATGATTTAGGGTTTCATTTGTCATCGTATATATATGATGGGAGCCCGTTATTGGGCTTAGATGGGCTGATCCAGGCCCAACATTTACCAAGACGGGCCTTATAATGTAACCGCCTCGGTTAATGCATTAACCGAGACGGTTTTTTATAATAACCGTCTTGGTTAATTTTTATTAACCGAGGCGGTTTTTAAGATAACAACCGCCTCGGTTAATGTATTAACCGAGGCGGTTGCTGCGCCGGGGGCATTATCTCGTTTGGAACGATTAACCGAGGCGGTTATTTGCTAAAACCGCCTCCGAACTCAAATTTGAAGTGCCTTGCAAAATCTTTTGTGTAGTAGTGCTAAAAAGGAAACAAAAAAGGAGTGCGAAATCACCTGCTTGTTGACGTGCCAACCACTCCTCACCAACGGCAGATGTTGGTTGGTGTGTGCTTGTGAGGTGTGAGCGCAGAGATATGTGAGAGAGGGAAGAATGAGACGAGAAGGCGGCGAAAATAGAAATGAACCTGAGATAGCCAGATACATGAACCAGAGAACATTATGAGCTTATAGAGATCCATGGAGGAGATACATGGACCACTCATCCTTACTCGTGTTACAATTTTATGACTCCTCCGTTTCAAATTCTAAATTATTTTAATATTGTTCTAAATTAGTCTGTCCATCTTTAACCATGTTTATTCCGTCGTAGAAGAAACCATGTTTATTGAAAAGAAAATATTAATTATATCAAATAAATGCATAGTATTCGTAAAAAAAACCCATAGTAACGAAAATTGTTTGATGTTGTGGATGTTTCTCTATTTTTTATAAACTAGATCAAAATTGGTGAAATTTTTCTTAGGACAAGCTAAGACGACTTATAATTCTTTAAAAAAATTATGTTCCGACTTGCTACATATTTATCTGTCTATCCTACTAATGCACCATCTTGTTCTTTCAAAGATTCACATGATAAATCATCCCCCGCTGAGAAACCTTCTCTTCGTCCATCCATAAAATTGTATCCAGAAAATCAACACCATTAAATTGAACTATCTAGATTTAATTTTAAACATTCTCTCTCCTTACTCACTCAAACCATGGAAGGGAAGAGTATTTTGATGCCAGCGTTATGGATCGGGATCGATGCGTCCACCCCGTGGGATGCTCAAGGTGCCTCGGCCTTGACGTGGGACGCGAGGGTCACCGTCGAGTGGGTGGAGCAACACCTTCGCTGCCTCCGCGTCGACGCCACCAAAGAGCAGCACCTTCCACGAGTTCCCGTACTACCTCAGGTTTCCTCCTTCGCTTCATCCTCCTGCTAACTCCCTTCCATCCTTTCATCTGTACGTGGTCCTATCGGATCTGCACCAAGAAAACAACATTGACTTGGGTGTCAGTACACACGTTAGTTCAAAGTCAGACTCTGCTCGAACTGCTGTATCAGCACCTTGCCTACCTCAGATCTATCTGTTGATGCATCTTTTCTTCTTTTTTCTTGTGATTTGGGCCTTGTTTAGATGCATCTCCAACTTCCAAGTTTTTACACTCTCTCTCCATCACATCAATTTGTATCCGCATATAAAGAGCATTAAATATAAATTAAAAAATAACTAATTGCACAGTTTGGTTGTAAATCACGAGACGAATCTTTTGAGCCTAGTTGGGCCACGATTGGACAATATTTACCACATACAAACGAAATGCTACAGGACTTTTCAATCTCTCTCCTCTCACAAATGATTTGCCGCATGTAAAGAGCATTAAATATAAATAAAAAAATAACTAATTGCATAGTTTGGTTGTAAATCACGAGACGAATCTTTTGAGCCTAGTTGGGCCACGATTGGACAATATTTACCAAATAAAAACGAAGTGCTATAGGACTTTTCAATCTCTCTCCTCAAACCATCTAAACAAGGCCTTGCTCGTGTGTGCCTGTATGACTGAAACTGAACATAGTTGACTACTGAACATATATAACAGAAAAGAACTATATTTCGTCGAGACCTGAAACAACGCAAAGTTGTATTCCGGCAAGTTTGCAGTGCAAAGTTGCTTAGCACCATTTAAAACATAGGAAACTGGAATGTCTCTTTCGTCGAGACCTGCTAGAATTCTTATTTTCTGGATGCAAAAACTTAAATGTCATCTGAACATCCTTTCGGAAGAATTATGCTGATCCTAATGAGGTTGCTGCTGTCATTTCGGGTGGCGCTACTGGGACAGCTCTTCCCTCTTTCACAAGCATATGGGCCAATCCTTTCACAAGCAACTTGCCATGGCCGGCATCAGGTTGAACACAACACGAGGCACTGGCTTTAACGGTGGAGCCTAGGCAAATTCAATCGAATTTTAATTTGTTTGAAAATGATTTTGATTCCATTACTTCTCGTCATGGCATTGACTTCGTTAGTTAATAGCGTGACAAGAAGAAAATCCGAGTAGTAAGCAAACAAGCAAACAAGGCCGTGTCCAAATCAAAACACCACGTATGCAAGATGACCACGAGCTAACAAGGGAGGAGTGCGACTCCAAGTACCCGTCCAGGCTATGACTCGAAGCACTCTGATGGCTACACCACCATGCTACCTGACTCTAACATGAGACCTAAGCACCTTGTCTGACTGCAACAAACCAGCGATAACGGGCCAACTGCTTCACCTGGCTGCCGAGTACTCCCTCCGTCCCTTTTTATTTGTCGCTTCGCTTCCCGAGACACAAATGCCGGCAATTTTAATAAATAATAAATATCATCAATTAGTATCATAATTAATATCATCGGAAAGATCTTTGGATCTAATTTTTTAACAAAATTATTTGAAGATATAAATATTGTATGTATTTTTTATAAATCAAGTCAAACTTGTGGCACGCATCCCACGGCGACAAATAAAAAGAGACGGAGGGAGTATTTCACTCGGCTGCCGACTACTTTATCCGGCCAACTGCTCTACTCAGCTGCCGATTGCTGCCTTACACGTTGACTCCTTCCCTCGGCTACAAATCAAGCCAAGTCTCATTTTTTAATAATTATTATTATTTAAATATTCTTTTATCATTATACATCTTCGGATATTAATCATATGCCTTCGTGGCCACACCATAATTGTGTTCCCAGCTATACAGCTCTGTGCTAGTAGTCGGGACAACGCCACACAGGTGTCTAAAGCACTCAAGATGCGCTCTCTTTTTTCACGCAGCTCCAACTGCTTTAGTCTCTCTCTTAATGGCTATAAAAATACCTGAATAGCACACACCCAATATGTGGAGTATCCACTCACACACACGACTCACATGGTCACATAGCATCATACACTAGGCTCACATGGTCACAAAACACCATACGCCAGAGAACGGATGCTTACTGGGTCACTACTCTAGGAAAATACACAGCCTAGTAAGAGAAAAACGCAAAAAATTAAATTACATACATATCATAAAATGCTGGAACCTGCTCCTGACTTGATATCATGTATATCAATTACTACATAATTTTTGTTTGTTTACCTTGCAGGGGACAAGATCTGGACTACCCCGCCGGGTGAGATACACTTGCGAGAGCTATCTTACTTAGCCACCACGATATGGCCTTCCTCCGAACCTTTGTAACAATTTGGGAGTTCCGAGGTGGGGGTGATACAGGGTCTCCGGTGAGGAGACTACCCACCCGAAGCCTTGAGCTCACGAATGCTCTACGCGTTTTGAATGGAAAGTTCTTCACCTCTCTTAGCACCTAGGGTTGGTATGAAAGTTGTTTCTTTTATAGAATATCCCACCATGGCCAAAGTCAGAATTGTTTTTAGTCTCGCTAATGTTGTCGCTGCGCTTCAAGATATGCAGATCACTGAGATGAATCAAGCTCGATTTCAATTGGATGAGCAAGCCCCTTGAAGAAGCAACAAAGATCAATGTCAAGACCCATCCAGTAAGGCATGGATTCATATTGGTTATTCCAGAGTTGTTGAAGTGCAAGTCTAGTGCCAAGATGGCACTAGAGACGTCCTTCAACACCATGTTTGACGCATCACTGGAGCGGATTGATCAAGAGTTGCAGGGAGTTGAAGCAAGCATCGCAGCACTGAGGGTCCTTATGCTCTACAGTGACAATTAGATGGCTCAGGTGCCATATAATTGACCTCCAATTCTACAAAAAAAAATCAGGGAGTACAACATGCCATGTATCCACACCCTCCTATACGTGTTTTTTGTTCTCTTTCTTTTGGAATCTCAAATTATTTATTTTGCATGTAATAGCATCTTTGCTAGTGATTAATGCCAACAAGAAGTATTGCTAAAATTATGAATGTTCTATCTCAGAGTTAACAAGCACACATACATAAGACAAAAAATACCGTCCGCAAATTAGCCGCATACATAATTAAGTCCATCTCAATGATTTCGATACATGTACTATTGATGAGTGCGCCATGCTGTGCAATTCTAAATTGCATCGCACCGGCAGCCTACCACCGTGTAGGTAATATTACATCATGGAAAATTCTGAGTACATTCAGGCAAGTCTACTATATATACAACAGGAAATTACTAAACATACATTCCTCATCTTGGTCGAATAACAACTGTCTAACAAGTCACTTGTCTTTGCTTGATTTCTGATCAGACACATGCATGCCGAGCTCTTAGCTAGCTCTCAAATCTTAACTTCAGTATGTAGCCTGTCTATTGCACTGATCAGCATGCCCTTTATATATACTAATGCCTGATCTCTCCCTCACATCTCTCCCTACTACTCAACTCAAGGTAGCTATGATGAGTTGATGGAATGAGGAGGGGGAGGCCTCCTCTTTATAGGTGGAAAGAAGGGGGTTCCATGGAAAATTCCTTTTTCCTCCACTTGGAAAGGCAGAACCGACCTCCAAACCGATGTGTAGGTAGGTACACTGAACTTGGCAGCAACCTGTGGAACCGCCATGGGCATGTCGGTTGCTGACACCATGCAAAAATTGGGCCCGAGACGTGCTCGTAGTGGTGCAGCTGCACGCTGGTTCAATCGCACCTTTTTAGGGGCTCCGTTCAGCTTGTTTTTTTTTGTCTAGTAGACCTCTAGGGTGCCTGGGTTCCACCTACATGTGTTAGACTCATTTGGAGATGGTTTATCTTGGGTTTTGACCCTATTTTCCTCCTATTTTAGGCCCTAATTTGTCGGGTAGTGAGCCTTCTCCCCCTTGGGCTCATGTCGGGTGACGTTTTGCTGCTTATCTTGTATGCTTTGGTGCATAGTTCTTGTGTCATTCCAACATATCCTCCTGTGACGGATGAATCTTCAAAACTTGTGGAACATCTTAATTGTAAGCTCTAATTCTCAGTTTGGTGATTGTATGTGTTCATTTTGTGAGAGTGTCCACGGTAAAGTTTAGGAGTTAAGGGTCGCCAACACACTTCCCTTTCTCTATCTGTGTGTGGCTTGCACTCTCACACTCTCGATCTCCTCGTGGAACCAAGCAGACGGATCCAAGCAGCGGCGGATCTGCGGCAATCCGAGCAACGTGGTGGCGGCGGGTGCGAACATGCGCCTGACGGCCAACTCGATTGGGCTCGTTGGATTTATTTTATTTTTTAAATCAATTAATGGAGGTGTACAACTTAATAAGCCCGCTTTGTCATAATGGATTAACTAAGGCGGCATAACGTAAGCTTGCATTAAAGCAAACCATTCGGCGGAGGTGGGTGGTTTGCCCACCTTGGTTATCGCGAAATGGTCGCCTAGAAACATTTTTTGTGGTAGTGATTCTCTCTATAATTTTAATCAAACTTGAGATGCTTTAATTCTGTAGTAGGTACTATATATATCATGCATGTTGAGCATTTGGTTTTGTAATAAGTGTTTGAAACATCCTCAATTTTTTCATGAAGGGAAAATCCACGTAAATGAATTATAATGCGATAAAACCAAAGAATGATTCCATCACATTATCATATATTAGTTAATATCATAGTCATACATCCTGAGATTACAAGCTTTACAAGAATAAGCATCAACTAAGAACACACCTACTACAGAGTAATTCTAGAGGAAGTATATTTGGTCGTCATCAGAGTTGGCGAAAACATGTCGTCGATTGAAGGCTCCTCCTTCACGAGCATCATCAGAGTTGAGTGTCAGCGGCACAGATTCCATCTTCCGAACCAAACTTGAGTGTAGACACGAGATCTCCTAATCCTTCTAAATTTGATATATCTGAGAAGCAGTAAATCTACACCGCCAGATGTGTGCAGGCCATCATGGTCAGCACCGATGAGCTTTAGTGGAAAAGATTAAACAAGAGATCTGGTGATCCTAATATTTGGCTATGGTTCGCATCCTTAGCGTATGTGAAGTAGCATCGAGTAGTAAATAATATAATAGTTTATTAAGTTTAAAACCCATTCCCAACCACATACATTCACACATCCATTCATCATCCCATCCATCCTAAACCATCACCACTTCACCAACACCACACCTCACCACATCTCAACAGCCTGCAGCCCCTAAGGCTCGCGATCAGCAATACCACATACCTAGAGGGACAAAAGAAGACTCATCTCCTATCTAGTGAGCACGGGTACCAAAAAAGGTCTATATCCGACAAGTCGGCATGTGTATCGATCGATCAACCATACACCGTGCAGAGGATTCACATACCCACAAGATTAGCCATCCTCGGAGCCCTACAATCTCCTAGGCAGAATTCTGGCTACTCGCTAACCTAGAACGATGCCACTCTACCTCTCAGCCCTGGAACATCCCAAGTCTAGTATAGAATGGCTGATACTGTGAAATATAGTACCGGGTCCCTAATGGTTACTATGTTGTCTCAGAAGGGTGTGAGTCCACCATTACCCATACCTCCCTACACTCTTTCACCCAATAGTAGTTGGCGTCGCTCTACCAAGTAGTCCAGCCAGCTCCATCCCATTCCAAGGCGAGTGGGATGCAAGGATTCCCAGTGAGTCTGAGTACTAGTAAGTCCTTAGAGTTGACCAAGCCAGAATATCTTCATTAGGTTTACCATTTTATGTGCCACCACATCATCTCGATCCTAGGCTTCACCCCTCAGAGGCTCACATCTAGGATCCCTGGCATCACATCACATGTACCCGCCATAAGTAATCATCTCATAGGATGCCCAGGTCACATCTCACGACAAAACTCGCTCCAGGCTCATCGTATACTCCAGCTCGATTGACACAACCCTCACTCTCCATGTATCCAAGACACCTGCAGCACACCCACAATCCACCAAGTTCACCATCAGCATCACATCCTAGATACAATGCGAGTGGAGTTTAGTATGGTGATATAAGATACAAGCAAGTAGGCAGATAATATAAGTAAGTGAGCGCGAGCGCAAAGCTCGGTGATATGGTAAGTGTTTGCAATCATGTAACAATGGCTCAAGTAGTAACATGCACCAAGATACTGGCAAAGGAATAAACATAAAGTGCTAGTAGTTCAAAATATGCAATGTCTAGTAATATTCTCTAAAAGAAGGTACTGTCATGACACCTGCAATGTCGTGGTAGTAGTGGTACAAATCTCCTTCCATTGGTGTAGTCATTCAGCGGGGTCTCCTCTTCCTAGGCCGACTCCATTCGACAGGTCCTATCGCCGTTCATGTTTTCCTTCTCCAACGGGTCTTGGTTCAATCGTCGTAAAACTCGAAGCAGCTACTTCGCGAAGCTACACACAAGGCAAGGAATCACCCAGTACTCGAAAAGATGACATGATGCAGGAGGATCCACCAACACTAGAAATCATTAAGAGGTACATGACTTAGCCCTCCCGGTGGATGTCTGTTGGTATTTCTTAACGCAATGCGAAAGAATCCGCAAGCGCACGGAATTACCGTCGTAGCACTTCACCCAGAAGTATTCAGGGTATCGTATTTCCACGAGGAACGGAGGTACTTCTTCTAACTAGCTTGTCCAAGGACCACACAAGGGTAGAGTTAGAAAGGGGTAGTGAGGTTCTTCTACGATTTAGGATTTCTACACGAGGTAACCTTGCATAATACATTCTTGCTTCGGGCACCGGATCGCACCTAGTTTGCTAAGTGATGCTGGCTAACAGCTCTACACCACACCCGAACGTGGGGGAATACAAAGGATGTTAGGGCTGTCACCACCTAACACCTACCCCTTACTCGTGGAGTGTGAGGCAAACAAGGGCAACCTATAACTTAGACACCACGTCTACATTATCGATTACTATTCTAGCGTCGGCCAGGAACATCCGTCTTTATCAGAAGTCCTCTACTAGAACATCCGCTACTAAGGCAAGTAACAGACAACGAACCCACAAGAATATAATGCACAAGATAACACAAATAGAGACTCACCACCGTAGTCGAACACGGACCTCATACTCCAAGTAGTACGTGGCCGTAGAGGTACACGTTGAGAGGGAGCCGACACGTCCGGCACTCCGTCTCCTCAACCCGAGGGCACCGGATCCGAGAGATGGCAGACACGTCCGAACCTCCTCTACTTTCCCTCTCTCACTCCCTATGCTACAACTAGCTAGGCTAGCTAGGGCCTAGGGCCTAGGCCCCTATGAAGTGGAGCTCTTGGGTACTCTTGCCCTCTTGGTGGTTGCTTGATTGGACGATGGAATGAGGAGGGGTGAGGCCTCCTCTTTATAGGTGGAGAGGAGGGGGTTACATGCAAATTTTTCACCAAACCGACCTCCAAACCGACTATCCAGGTACAACGAAACAGAATCCCGCACGCCACCGCCTTTGGAACGTCGGTGGGAGCCAACCGATAAAAGTTTGGGCTATTTGGGCTTGCTGGGGGTGCGCCCGCACCAAGGTGCGGCCGCACCCTGGTGGGCTCCAATCAGGCCCATTTTTGGTGAGTGCGTCAGGCTCGTCGTTAGCTTTCCAAAAAGTCCTAGATCACTGAAAACGGAGTTCGTATGCATCCTGGGCGTCCAAATTACCGAGGACTGCTCCTGCAGCCTAGACTGGATTCGAGACTTGTTCAGGCTTTCACTTCTTGGGCTCATGCTTGGTGTTTGTGTCTATGTTTTGGGACCCAGATACTCTGGTAACTGGGCCACTCATTCTTTGAGCCTTTTGTGTATATTTTGTAGCCCTTTTTGTGCATATTTTCATGGATTACGGGCATGTCCTCCTGCAGGTGGTTGATCACCAAAACTTGTGGAACTGATTAGTTATAAGACCTATTTCTAAGTTTGGTGTTCATATTCCTTGATTTTATGCGAATGTTGGTGGTTATTTTTATGAGTTAAGGACCGCCAACAATGTCCAATCCTCAGGCTAAAGAGACAAGAGTGGTGGTTGTTAAGCATAAGGTCAAGTCATAGCCAAGCCAGTATGGCTTTAGTATAAATGATTTGAGTCGAGCTTATCCAAGCAAACTCCATGGCTCACGTTCTCTTGATCCGAGCGTCATGGAGTTGACGGGAGTCGGAAGACGGGTCCAAAGAAAAGAGAAAGGAAAGAACATCGGGGCTTGGCTCTTGTAGCTCTTACCCAACAATCACAATTAGACACAAGAAGCAAACAAGAGCTAACAATACAATTGTAACTTGGCTCCAATGTACCTCAACCCGACCCGCCATAGTATCGAGCGGTAGTAGAGTGGGTTGGTGCAAAATAAAAAACAGAGCAACGGCTACGGGTCTTCTCGATCCACACGACATGATAACGTCGGGGAGCCAAGAAGCGAGGAGTTAGCTTGCCACATCCATGTCATTTTCTCGGTCACATCTTCGATAAAGGTGGTTTTACACGGTCGATCAGTCGACTCACACGGGTCCGTGGTATGACATTGACTATAGCTTAGTTAACTAAAAAGAGATAGTCGGATCTTTGTTACATTTGTCATGAGCAAAACGGGATTAAACAGAGCGGGCCAACAGGGGACAAAGACATGAAACAAACAAAGGGCGTCCCCTGCATGAACCTGCGGCGGAGCGCCCTAACAACCCTAGTAACCCCCATTTTCCAGATTACACACGCAGACGACGCACAACATTTTTTCTAATTGTAACATGTCACCGTTCTTCCTTTATCTTCCCCAAAAAGAAAAGAAAAAAGAAGGCCTTATTTAGATTGGGGATGGAGAGAGATTGAAAAGTCCTGTAGCATTTCGTTTGTATTTGGTAAATATTGTCCAATCATGGCCCAAATAGGCTCAAAAGATTCATCTCGTGATTTACAACAAAACGTGTGCAATTAGTTATTTTTTTTATTTATATTTAATGCTCCATACATGCGGCTACAAATTGACGTGATGGAGAGAGAGAGAAAAAGTCCTGTAGCATTTCGTTTGTATTTGGTAAATATTGTCCAATCGTCACCCAACTAGGCTCAAAAGATTAGTCTCGTGATTTACAACCAAACTGTGCAATTAGTTATTTTTTTTTTATTTATATTTAATGCTACATATATGCGGCTATAAATTGATGTGATGAAGAGAGAGTGAAAAAAAAAGAATTTTGGGGTGATCTAAATAAGGCCGAAGTGTAGTCTCGCCTCATCAATGAGCTCACCAACCAAGGCCTTGTTTAGTTCCATGCAACTTTCAATTGAAATTGCAAGTTTTTCCACTCTCTCTCCATCACATCAATTGTTTCCCGCATGTAAATAGCATTAAATATAAATAAAAAATAATTAATTGCACAGTTTGGTTGTAAATCACGAGACGAATCTTTTGAGCCTAGTTGGGCCACGATTGGACAATATTTACCACAAACAAACAAAATGCTACAGGACTTTACAATCTCTCTCCTCTCACAAATTTGTTGCCACATGTAAAGAGTATTAAATATAAATAAAAAAATAACTAATTACATAGTTTTGTTGTAAATCACGAGACGAATCTTTTGAGCCTAGTTGGGCCACGATTGGACAATATTTACCAAATAAAAACGAAATGCTACAGAATCTTTACAATCTCTCTCCTCCAAAAGTTTCGTGGAACTAAACAAGGCCCAAACAAACCATCCATCCATCTGATGATCTGTGTTGCAATGGCGCGGTCCAGCAGCTAGCGCATAAATGTTCGTGCACTGCAAAACTCTGCAGCGGAATTACTGCAACCAGACCTGTCTCCCTCTCTCCCTCGTTCGCCGCTCGCTCTTCGCCCAGACGTGGCCGAGGTGAAGTGGACAAATCCGCAGCTAGCTAGCTGCAGCGCCGCGCAGCCATGACCGCCTCCGCCCGCGTCCTCCGCCTCCTCCCACGTCAGCTTACCACGCCACTTCGTTTGGCATTCGCGCCGGCGCCGGCGCCGTCCCGGAGGCGGCGCGCGGGCGCGGCTACCTGTCGTTGATGGTCCTGCAGCTGCCAAATCACCGCTGTTGGTCCGCCACCAGCAGCTCCGCCTCCAGCTGCGAGCAGTATCCGCAAGCACCCATCGCCGCCGTTCCTGGTGCTACTACTACTTGTCCCCGCGAGGGGAAGGGAAAGGGAGACGGGGAGGGGAGGGAACAGCGCGCGTCAGCGAGAGGCCGCAGGCGCGCAGCAGGAGGAAAGCAGCGGGCGGCGCCGGCGCGCGTTCACCACCGGTTACTAAGGACAAGGCAGCTGCGCTACGGGCGGCTGCGGCGGCGGGAAGAAAAGGCCGCTCCGCCGGCTCCCGGCCGACGCCGAGGCAACGCGGCCGCACGGCGAAGCCTCAGGGGAAGCGGCCTGCGCGGCCGGGTGGTCCAAAGGAAGGGCGTGGCGGCGGCGGAGGGATCATCCACGCTGCTCCTCGTTCCTCCTCATCACCGTCCTCCGCTTCGCCGTCGTCGACATCGTCTACTCGTCGATCTTAGGGCGACCAAGAAACGAGAAAGCGAGGATTGAAAGTTATCATCAGCCAAGTATTATTAGTAAACGATGAAGCAGTAGAAGTCGTAGGCTCGTAGCTATCTAATCTGCTAGTGCAGTATTCTGCTGTTTCAACGCTGTATTGTACATTTTCTATTTGGATTGGATGAGGTGAGACCAGATTCCGTGATGTTCTTGTACATACGGAGTACATTAGATCTTTGAACCTAGTTTTTTAATAAATTTATTTAGAGATATAAATATTACATATATTTTTATAAATAAATCAAACTTATGGTATGGAAATTGAAAATGATAGATAATTTGAGACGGAGAGAGCATGAGTTATGACTGTCTGTCAAACCAGCTGAACGAATGAACATGAATTGAACCATCAGTTACCCTGTTCATACTGTTTGTTTTTTTAATATATATATATACACACACACTCTCGTGTGTAGTACGTTTCAAATGTGTCAGAACGGTCAGCAACTCGGCATTCATATCGATCGCTGCAGTTGAGCTAATGACAGGATGAGATTGGTCCATTGCTAATGCTGAGTTGCTGAGTGATGATCAAAGCTAGTGTTTTTGTGGCAGGGATTCGTTGGTAAGCAAGCTGGCAGACAGGACAAACAGATTGGGCTCATGGCGTCAGGTGAAGCAGCAGCTAGGTGGTGAGCTGAGCTCTGCAGGATCCCAGTGGACTGCCATGCATGGTTGGATGTGGAGCCGGTGGAGATGGATTTGGGCATTGAATAGGCGTGAGAGTTGGAGGGCGAGTTCAATCCATCTGATGTTCGGATACAGCACTAGTGTTTGTCTGCATCGTCTTTGGTCTTTCCAGGGGCAGATGCAGGGAGCAGGTGTGGTCGCCCGCCACGTTATGTAGCTGGCTGTCAGTCTTGACACGTTATACACTGATTTCCAACGCAAAAAGTGTTGCAGTTTAAGTACATGTCATTACATGCCCATTGGGGCATCGACACGTACTGTTGAGATCACAAAAAATATTTCAGTGCCTGTACTTGGGAGGCAGAATCTATGTTTTCAGTGGCCTAAACATTAGATTCGATGCACATATGAAACTTGAACACATATCTATCCGCATGCACTTTTTCATTCCAGAACATCGAGTGTTTAGGGACATCTTGAACTCCTTTTCTTTTGCGAAGGGTGCCAAGCAGAGAACAGTGGAGGACCTTTAGAGCTAGGGCTTGCCAAATTCTTGACGGGGCAACATTTGGTAGCGAATCACGCCATCACAAGCTGAACATGGGCCTCTATTTTATTATGTATCGGCCCAACGGAAACAAAAAAGGATGGCCCAATTATGGAGATTGATGTGAAGTGTGTTTGGTGGCGGGTGTTGGGCCATGTTAGGGTTTTTGGACAGCCATAGTTACATTTTTTATTGAAAAAAGTCTACTTTTTCTTCCTCTATGTTTTTATTGGAAAAATCTATTTTTCCTTTCCCAATTTTACTAACTATTTTTTCTCTCTGAACCCCAAAACAGATAAATCACCTCCCTCAACTTTTGAAACAGTGCGTTTTATCTTCCTAGAGCAGTTTTGAAGGCGGTTTTGGTATTTTTCTTTTTTCTTATTTTTGCTGAATCTTTAAAAACCCATAGTAAATCATAGAAAAATCATAAAATAGAAAATATGATTTTGTTGGACTCTATACGAGAAGATCTACACTGTCATAGATGGCCACCGGACCGTGTCGGCCGGCCGGTGGCACGGCAGGCGTCGCGGCCGACACGGCGTCGATGCCTCTACACCGCCGTGCCTATCATGCCGTGCCTCGCCGTGCTTCGTGCGAGGGCATCGGCGCAAAACATGGCCCGTGGGCCGTCGGGCCAGCCAAAAAGCATGGCGTGCGCGTGCCTCCGTGCGAGCCTTTGTCGCCCCGTGTCGCGAGGGGAGGAGCGGCCGGGGGAGAGCCACGAGGGTAGCCGGAGATGGCAGCGGGTGCACCGCCGGCGACCTTGCCCCGGGGATCTTGAGTTCTTGACCCCAGATGCGAGTCGGGGGCGGAGCTCGGGGCAGCCGCCGCTTCGTTCCCACGCGCGACGACACGCCGGGCGACCTAGCGCCGCCAGGAGTAGGGGAAAGCGCGTCGGCCACGCTGCGAGCTGGAGAGAAGCGAAGCCGGGCGGGTATCGGCTGGCGAGTGGAAGACGCCCTATCCGCGGTGGCACAGCGCAAAGGGAGAGGAACGAGGGCGGCGTCGGGGGGGTGGGGGGCGCGCGTCTTGGCGTCGTGGGAAGGGAAGGGGGAGTTAGGGTTCACCGGTTCGGGGTGGGGGCGTGGGCGTATGGCCTCTTGGCCGGCCGAGCCGCTGCCGTCCAGCTGCTGGACCGGGCCGTGCCTGAGCCATGCCGCGTGCCTAGGTGGCGGCCTGCACGCACGGCTCCCTCGGGCCGTGCCGGCCCGCCCAGTGACCCCGTGCGGGCCGTGCCTCGTGTCGGGCCAAATTGCCGGCCTCGTGCGGGGGCAGCGCCCCACAGGCTACATGGCCATATATATACACTGTGAACATATAATATGTCATGCTTTAGCAAAAAGGTTTTGCTGTAGAATTTTGATTTTTGTTTTTACGTAATTAATTAGAATAATTCATAGCTACAATTGTTTTTCAATTGGGGTGAAATTTTTATGGTTAGCCTACTTATTGTATGCTTGATGTGTAGTAAAAATTTCATACCCATTAGATCATGTATAACTTAGTTTAAATTTATTTAGTGTTTATGCTGGTTAAATCTAAATAAATCTAAGACTAAGTTAAACATGATGCAATGAGTATGAAACTTTTACCGTAGTTCAAGCATACAATAATTATGCTACCATAAAAATTTCACTATAATTGGACCATAGAAATTATAGTTATGAATTATTCCAATTAATTACAGAAAAGCATAGATCTAAATTCTACGACAAAAAAACTTTGTAGTAATAAAACAAACCATATTATTTGTTCAATATGTAGATCTACTCAAGTGGAGTCCAAAGAAAGTTGAATTTTCTATTTTTTGATTTTTCTATGATTTACTATATTTTTTAAAGATTCAACCAAAATAAATAAAAAAATATAAAACCACTTTCAAAACCGCTCTAGGGAGGTAAAAGTAGAACACATGGTTTAAAAAGGTTGAGGGAGTTGAGTTGTCCGGTTATGGGGTTCGAGAGAGAAAAAGTTGATTTTAGAAAAGTTAAGGGAGGAAAAGTAGACTTTTACTTTTTTTTTTTTTTTAATTGACCTTGGGTTGCATGTGGCTATGGCTGGGCTTTGGATGCACATGGCTATTTCCTTCTATCGGAAAAATTCTTTTGACCCCCTCAGCTTTCGCGAGTATCCGATTTATCTCATTTGCAAAATTGATTGTTTGACCCATTTTCAACTTTGTAAAACCATTTTTTCACCTTGAATAGTTTTTATGGTGGATTTGCTGATGTGGTGCCATGTCAGAGGGAGGTAAATTGGACTAGTTAATAATTGCACCTTTATTATTTCCTTTCCTTTACCATTTTATATCATTTTCCATTCATTTTTATTTTTTATTTTAGTTGCATTACCATTTTATTTTAATTTTATTCCTACTATGTTGGACTAGAATATTATTCTCCTAATTTTGGAATATTTTACCTCTTATTCTCGAATTCATTCATATGAACTTTTACAATTCTTCGATAAAACAATAACATTCTTCTCCTAATTGATATGTTCTTAAATATTATTTAGAGTCTTTTACGTGTATGCCATTAAAAAAGTTGGTCTGCTCGTTCATGTCCCTAAAAATTGGCCTCTACCATTCATGTCCCTGCGTTTCAAAAGTTTTATCTCCCACGCCATTCCGTCCAGGTTCCGTCTGTTTTCCGCCGTTTGGGTCCTGACAAGTGGGCCCAGGCTGTCTAGATGTCCAAATTACCCCTCCTCTTCTCTTCTCCTTATTCTCTCTCTCATCCTGGACGACGGGCAATCCTGCTACTCCCTCAACGCCATGGCGTCGCTCAAACCCACTGCACCAGCGCGCGCCTCGACCGCCTCGCCACCCGGCGTGCTCGCCTCTAGCTGCTCCATGACACCCGGCAGTACACGCAACGGCGCCAGCGCGAGGCGGCCGCCCCCGCCCGGCGACGCCCGCCCCAGGTAGCCGCGTCCGGCCCGCGTTAACTGCGCCCGCTCCGCGGCGGGGCGGCGCATCCGTGGTGGCGGCCTGCGGCCCGCATCTCCTCCTCATAGCGGCCTTCTCCCACGGCGTGGAGGCTGAACTCCCCAGCGTCGGCGTCGGCCTTGTGGGCGGCAGCGGGGGCGCCGTGCTGCGCCACCAGCGTCGCGACTCCGCTTTCCCACCGTCGCGCGGCGGACATGCAGGCTCCGCCTTACCGCCGCTCAGCATCTCGCAGCGGCGAAGAGCGGCAATCCGCCCCCTTCCCGGCTGCGGTTTGCGGGCGCGAAGCGCCGCCGGGCGCGGCGCTTTAGGCGCGAAGCGCCGCGCCGCTCGGGCTCCATCAAGCACGGGCGCGCTACGCCGGTGGCGGAGAGGAGAGGGGCTGGCTTGATGGAGGAGACGGCGTCGCGGGACGCCGGCCTCGGGCGCTGGCTTCGACCTCGCCGCCGGCGGAGCGAAGCTCGGGCCAAGGGTCGGCGGGCGCCGACCTTTGGCGCGGGGTGAGGCGGCTGTGGCGCCCGCGGCGACCCACTATGCCGGAGGGAAGGGCGTCGCGGCCATGGGGCGGAGCCCCGCGCCGGCGAGGTGAGCTCCGGCGCGACATGGACGGCGCGGAGGTCCTCCACCGGCGTAGTCGTGGAAGAAGAGGCGGCGTGCGTGCCCGCCCGACGGCCAGCTGGCGGAGCCAGAGCCAAAAGGAAGGAGGGGCCGAATGAAGCTCCATAGCAGGTCCACCTAAGAATTTGTCCATTTTTCTTCGGTTACAAATTTACTTAGATTGTTGATCAAGAGCAATTATTCAATAGAGAAAAATCCACTAAATAGAAATTACATGCGGACACCCCCAAATTAACTAGAAACTAATCATTTGGAAGCTTGTGCTTGTATTTGAACATATTCATTAGGTTACAAATAAAAGAAGTGGCTAAAGCAAGGAGGACTTTTCAATAGACCCAAAAAGAGTCAGAACTTATGTTAGTTTGTTTTAAAAAATTTATTTTAGTGATGTAAATCAATGTGGGACTTTTGGACATGCTGCTCTAGAGATGATATGGTAGTTGCGAGGCACTAAGACACGAGTGCAACTATTAATGAGGCAAACAAGCAATCAAGTCAAGCTTCTAATAAGTGAATATCAAGATAAGTAGGAAGCAGTACTCCACGTACATACAGTGAGTAATACATATACATGTAGTCTGATAATGTATATAGCTTTTAAAATTTTATCCACGGCAAGGGGGGGCCGGCACCCACCATGGCCAATACATGGCTCCACCGGTGCCGACGGCGAAGCTCTGCTGCAGGCGCTGCGAGATGACGGACCGAACCGTCGACTCCGCGCTGGGGCACGAGCTGCCGTAGTAGTTCTGCCGCAGCTGCGCCCTCGTCGCGCCCACGATGCCCAGAAGCACGGCCGCCACCGTCACCAGTGCCACGCTACGCAGGAAGACAAGGAGGCCGCCGGCTCCAGCTCCTGCCATTGCCGCCTGCCCTTTGGGTGGCCTCGTCGCTAGCTCGGTCGCCTCGCCTGGCCTCCCTCGGTGCGCGCGGCGGCTGCGTGCCACTGACACTAGCGTGCGTGCGTGGGTTGCTCTGGCGGTGGCTGCGTGCCACTGATACGGATTTAATTTGCTCTGGGAGTTTATTTAGCCTCAGTGTTGTGTCAATGTGTCGAACAGAATAGATTACATGAGTCTACTAGAACCAGGACCAGCTAGCTACAGTACAGGCTTGCTTACAAGAACAAGAACCCCAGTCCGTGGATGGTAGCTGACGCGGCCTCCACCTCTTTCCAATGCCCAGGGGCAACTGAGGTCATTTGGCACCGCGGATCCCACTCGTCAGGGCAGCCAAACGGCCAAAACAAGCAGAAGGCGTACGGAATGACGTGAGAGATAAAACTTTTGAAACGCAGGGACATGAACGGTAGAGGCCAACTTTTAGGGACATAAATGAGCAGACCAACTTTTTTAATGGCATACACGTAAAAGACTCATATATTTACACTACACAACCTTCCGAATATAAGTTCAATATCTATACCGTATCCGTTGATATTATGTTAATGAGTTGCTAGAAATTCTGAGAACTTGCGATGTGGTGTACTTTAAGTAAGAAGACTTGTAAGATTTTTTTTTTAAAAGAGAAACAGAAAACACGTCCTGTTGACCAGCTGGTATATTTGCATTGTGACCCGGCTGCTGTGAACTAAACACGCTTCGTCGCCGGTCCGGCCGGTCAAACGTAACTGCGTGCAGTCAATTGCGTAGAATACCGCGTGTCGAGTGTGACCGTGTTGCATCGCTGTCACGCAGCCCAGCTAGAGCTAGATGCATGCCACACGTTGGAGTCTGCTTACTGCATACTCTATGTTTCAAAATAAGTGTCGTCGTGAAATGCGTCTTGCCACGAGTTTGACTTGATT
Source organism: Chrysopogon serrulatus (assembly GCA_015844335.1). NCBI lineage: Eukaryota > Viridiplantae > Streptophyta > Magnoliopsida > Poales > Poaceae > Chrysopogon > Chrysopogon serrulatus. The sequence continues at coordinate 78,820 of JADLZL010006260.1, read as the reverse complement.
TGTAGAAAATACGTGTAATATTTATATCTCCAAATAATTTTGTTAAAAAACTAGATCCAAAGATCTTTCCGATGATACTAATTATGATACTAATCGATGATATTTAATATTTATAAAAATTGCCGGTATTTGTTTCTCGGGAAGCGAAGAGACAGATATTCCGGAACGGAGGGAGTACTCCGGTCAACCGGTCAGGACATTCTTGAGACTGGATCGAGTGAAGAAGTCAGTAGGAACGAACGCACGCATGTTCTCTCGTGTCCACGGCACATGGGGCATATCATCGTCAATCACAAGGTTTTAAATCGCCGGTTAAGACATTTAGCTTTCTCCGTTCGAAAACAGGCTATAGCCGCGGCTATATTAGGCAATAGCGGCAGTTAAGAGCTAACTTGTACATGGAAAAACTTAGCTAAATCCTTGCCAAACAGCTATAGCCGGAGATAGCGGAAGCTATAGCCGGAGATTTAAAACCTTGGTCAATCATGAACTCATCAAGTATTACTTGCATGCATATGGTACCGACAGTTTTCCAGAGAAACCGAGAGAACTACGAGCAGTGCTGCCTGTGAAATGATGCACGTTTCCCCATTGGCTGGAATTTCTGGACAGTTTTCCAGTTTGACTGGAATTCCTGGATTATTAGCTTCATTGGATTTTTGGATGAACTCGAAGGACCGGATTAACATGACAACATATACTGTCTGTAAAATGATGCACGTTTCCCGTTCAACAATAAACAGTGGCATCGAATATTTTAGTACTGTCAGTCTCGATCAGCTACAAGTACGAGAATTTGGAAAGAATTGGATTTCGATCGCCGTTTGCTTGTAAGTATATTGTCTTATGGGCTCGTATTTTATCATGTAAGGGTACATCGTTTGATACTTTGATCTCTTGCTTGGTTCAATAGTAGTCAAAGTTATCGGCTCTATTACGTCTAGTAAGGCTGCATATTTTGATCCCTTGCTAGAATTAGTAGATCCACAAGTTATCTGGCTAAGATATATCAGGTTTTATATTCATATAAAAAACAGATGTAACGTACGTAAGAAATAAGCTGTTTGAAGTAGAGTTCAGTCTATTGGTTGTGTGACACAAATACCGTTGGCAACTCCAAAACGTTCGTACAAGCAAAAATCATGAATACGCATTTTAAAACTTTGTGAAATTTTGACCAAATTTAAAATATCAAAGTGGAGGACCAAATAATATTTATATATAACCTTGTTGTCGTACTCCAATTACCTTCTAGAGATAAGATCTTTAAAGAAATCATCGTTATTTTTTTTAGAACAAATAAAATAATGAGATAATGCTGATGACATGTCTTGACAAGATAAATATATCACCAAGTTATAAGTTCGTGGAAACAATAATATGTCAGTATGTGTAACGAGACATATGGATATATATATATGCTAGGTAGTCTTAAAACACGTGTAAAAGTTCACAATACGTCCGTGTCGACATTACGTATTTTCGATCATGTGCATCTTTGTGATGGAACACAAAGCAGTGTTATTATTTTGTTTATTATATTATTCGTATAATATATGCCTCGTAGATGGGAATTCAATACTAACCTAAGAATATACCCATGTTACTTGTATGCCATATTTTATTGCAACCACTAGTACAAAATGCTCTATACAAGTGGTGGCTAACATATTTTTCTTGGCGGTTTGGCCAACCGCCCGATGGAAAAAGGCCGTGAAAATAGCCTATTTCCACCGGGCGGTTGTTTGAGAACCGCCAATAGAAATCGATTTCTGGGTGGTTCTCTTTAAGGAACCGCCTTTGTAGAAATCCCTGCCCAAAAATGCAAAAAAAAAGTAAAAAATATTTTTAAAAAGGTAAAAAATATATTTAAAACTGGAAAAAAATCGCGCATTTTTTTCGAGTAAAATCGCGCGCTAAAGGCAAAAAATATATTTAAAACTGGAAAAAATCGCGCATTTTTTTCGCGTAAAATCGTGCGCTACGCGGCCGGTCGGATTCGAACCCGCGACTTCGGCCTCGCGCGATACCTCCCTTACCACCGCACCACACACTCACTTCTGTCTGTATCTCATTTTTGTTCCCCACATATTATGCAAACCTGACAGAAAATTCAATATTTGAGGGTCCAAACAAATTCAAATGAAAAAGTGTTCAACTACAAAGTTTCATAACTTTTCGTGATCTACAACTTTTATTTAGAGTGTTTCTCTATCCGAGGTCATTTGCAAAATTTGAATTTCAAATTTGAAAATTTCATTAAATGTAGTTTTCCATAAAAAGATGATTTCAAATGAAAAAGTTGTCAACTATAAAGTTTCATAACTTTCCGAGATCTACAACTTTTATTTTGGGAGTTTCTCCATCCGAGGAAGTTTGAAAAACTCAAAAAATTAATTCTAAATTATTTCTCACCGACGGTTCTCTTAAGGAACCGCCAATAGAAAATCGATTTCTACCGGCGGTTCCTTAAGAAAACCGCCAGTAAAAATCGTATTTCTACCGGCGGTTCCTTAAGAAAACCGCCAGTAGAAATGAAACACTAGTGTCAAGAGAAATGATTTGTGTACTAGTGAACATTATCTTATGAAATATACTTGTGTTCTGTTGTACAGTAGCTGGACGATACATATGCAGATGAATGCTCCCGCCATCTCCCTGCTCCTGCAGCTTCATCTTCTCTTAGTTTATTTTAGCGCGAGACAGAGCTGTGTCAAATGGGCCTGACCATCAAAACTCACGCAACTCTGAGCCTTCTATATGTTGATTAATTTAGGGTTTAAATTTGATAGGAAACTATATACTCTCTTGAAATGTTTCAGATTTAGTTTTTTATAAAATCTTTCAGATGGTGACTCAGAATCATCGGATGATTTGGTTGTAGGGCGTGCGTTATGATTTTTTAAAAATAGTTTTTTTCATACAAAACTATATAAACATGTAAAAATATGTTTGAAAATGATGAATTTTTTTGTTGGCAAAAAAAAAACTTAAACATATTCTCTCTTGAAATGTTTCAGATTTAGTTTTTTTTTAAAATCTTTCAGATGGCGTAAGTCAGAATCGTCGGATCATTTAGCTGTAGGGCGTGCGTTATGATTTTTAAAAATATTTTTTATACAAAACTATATAAACATGTAAAAATTTGTTTGAAAATGATGAACTTTTGTTGGCAAAAAAAAAAAAAAAAACTTGGTGCACTTGAAAGGAATTAACCGAAAAACATCATCATGTGAGAAGGAAGAATGAGAATCGCTACGAAATCACGTTTCACCCGTTTCAGAATCGCATGGCGTCACATTGCAAATCATCTCAAACCGTTTTGAGCAGAAACTTTTCATTGTTCTGCTATTTCGGTCCGATCCTACCGATTCTCGTCAGAATCAGAAACGATTCTACGTGCCAAACGCAGTCTTAATTACTTTACACAGACAACAAATTTTGGTCAATTTACAAGCCCATTCTTGGATTTTGACTTGGATAAACACGAAGGATTAATATAAGTTTGTAATAAAAATTCTTGGTGTTGTATATATCCTCTACCCCACACATCAGTACTAGTTCATTGTCAACAGTGTGGACACGGCTTCGCAAAAAAACAAAAGTGTGGACACGGAAACAAAATAGCTCAATGATTGTTCAGCACCTGTATAAATCTGGCACGGCTGCAGTGCCATGCCTCCTCACTACAAGCCAGCCAAGCTTAAAGGGAGTGCCCAAGACCTCGAGCAAACTAATTCTCTCGAGTTACAAGCACAAGCAATGGAGGGCAAGGTAGAAGCAGTGCTGGCGGGGAAGAAGAGCATCTTCCGGGGGGAGGACGGGGAAGTGGACGCCGCCATGGCCATGGCGTCGTCGTCAGTCCCTCCAGCAGCCATCTTCGCCTTCTTCGCGCCCACCTTGTCGCTGCTCCGTCACGTCGCCTGTCTCTGCGCCAGCTACCTGGGCCTCGTCGACGGCGGCCTGAAACCTTCTGTCCCTGCTCCTGTGTCGTCGCCGTCGTCGTCGTCGTCAGCAGCTGCTGCCGCTTGTCAGCGAGACGACGAGGTTGAGGCTGCTGCATCGGCTGTAGTATCCGTAAGCACATGAGCGCACATGCATCATCCTCGTGTTTAATTTGATTCGATCACAGCTCAGCTATACTTGTGGTTTTTGTTTCCGTGCAAAAATGGATGGATGTGCATAATGAATGGATTCATTCAGATTACCAATTACTAACTCCCTGTAATGGTATGTGGTGGCGCAGGAAGATTGCACGGAGGTGGTGGTTGAGGTGCGGTCACGAAGAGGATTAAATATTCCAATCACGCGTAGTATCCCACCCCAGGAAGGATTAGGCGGGAAGGGGGGAGCGAAAAATTAATTAGCTTCATCTGCAAAACGGGGAGAAGAAGCTTCTGTACTATGCTGTTGTAATAGTAATTAATAGAGTACTGTGCCTGTGCTTAAAAGAATAATCTTCATGTAATTCAATATAAAAAAAGCAGAAAATATATACTCCATCCGTTTCAAATTATAAGTCACTTTGACTTTTTAGAACATTAATTTTACTATATATCTAGATATGATAATATGTCTAAATATATAGAAAAATAAATAAAAAAAAAAAGTGATTTATAATTTTTTAACAAAAGGGGTAGTTGTTATACCCTCCTCCCCCCCCAAAAAAAAAAAAGTGTTGCTATGGGTTTGTGTTTGTCAATTTTCTTATGTTATGATTAGGTTTGTAGAAAATATGAGCAATATTTGTATCTCCAAAGAAGATTATTATGAAATAATATATTCAATGATTCATCTAATGGTACTAATTATATGCCATAAATATTACTTCCCCATCCTAAATTATAAGACGTTTAACTTTTTTATCCTAAATTTGATCATTTATTTTATTCAAAAAATTGTACAAACATAGGAATTATTCTTGAAGAACTTTTATTAATAAAGTAAGCCACGACAAAAAAGAAGTATATTTTGCAAATTTTTTTGAATAAGACGAGTGGTCAAACTTGCTGTGCCTTATAAATTGGGATGGATGGAGTAGTTTTTTATATATTTAGTTAAAAATTTGTTTCAATTCTTACAAAGTGAGAATAAATTAGTGATACTAAGGATATATCAAGATGCCGATTCTAGTAATAACCAAATTAAAAGTGTCATTACTAAAGTTGTGGAAATTTCTATAAAACATAATATTGAATTATAGTATCAATTAAGTATTAATAGAATAAACATGTAGTGTATTTTTTGTAATATATATTTGGTGTCATAAATGTTAATAATATTATGTAAAAACTTAGTTAAAATTAAGCAATATTAACTTTATTCTAAATCTAGGCTCATATCTTTTTTTTTACGACGGAGATAATATCCTTTTTTATGCGATGGAGATAATATCGTGCTGTTCATAAAAATAATGTTGCTATAAATATTGCTATAAATAATGGATACATATGTGCTCAGGCGATCCACGAGTTCGGTTAGCGCATTTTATCTAATCCGAGATTCAACGCTTGCGGAGCGTGCAGTTTGCTTGCTTGATCCCCTAGTGTTTGACACTCTGACCAACCTTCTGCGTGCCTCGTTGGCAGTCTGTTAGTCTGCCACCGAGAGGTGCTTTGTTGCTTAAGCCTGAAATAATTTACAAAGCAAGGCTTATTAGTTGGCAGCATGTGAATTCAAGCAAGCGGCTACACGGAGCTAGAGACGATGGTGCACTGCACATGAGCTGGTTGGGTGACACCAACTCCGCCGACACACCTAGCTATAGCATCACAAGCCCCAAAGCAGCATGTAGAAATCAGTGTTTGTAGTCACAAATTTCTTCTTCGTCGAGCGTAGAAATAAACCTCTCCACGCAGAAAGATGAATTTTAGCCATAGTTATTCATTGAAATATATATCCAATTGAGAAAAATTGACAGTATAGATAGCTGACATTTTTGTGCATAAACTAAATCCATTGTGAATATATTTTTCTTAAAAAGAGTAAATTCATAGTTGTATACTTTTGTGCAGAGGATCTATATATGATCGAAGCATTTTAGTATAGAATCCCTAAAAGGCAGGGATAAAAATACCAGCTCCATCCATGCAAGCAAACCACCACCAATGCAATAGCCACCATTCCAATTTGTTGGCAGTGTGTAATATATTAGGGACCCGACTAAGTATTTAGGGCCCAATTACTAAGAGGTACTCCCTCCAGTCCTTTTTAACTGGCGTACAAAGCCAAATACCAGATACCAAGGAGCACTTAAGGATTTTACGTGCGCGTAATAACTGCATCGTCGTTGAGCTGGATTAGTATGGCGTTGCCGGCCAGGAAATCATTTTTTTTATCTTATTCGGCTGCATGCATGCTCCAAGACAGGTCCGAATTAATGACTAATGACTACGCTTTGGTGCTGCTGCCCGCCACATATTTTGGCCGATTCAGAAAACGGATGTACGCCACATAAAACGGACTGGAGGGAGTATTTCCACTTGTATCTACAAGAGGTATCTACACTTGTGTAGGAAGGGTCAGCAAGGGTACCTTCCAATATGTGCAAAAAAACACATTACATATGCATGCTAATTAGGCATATCACAGATGCGGTTTTAAGCGTCTGTAATTGTTTTAGTTAATTTCTTAGTTTTTGTTAACAAAAATTGTTTCTTGTAATATGTATGATGTGCTGGAAGTAGATGTTTCTATGATTGTCTTAATAGATTTTTATCCTATATTTTGTTGCGAGGCAAGGTGGCCGGGATGGGTTCTTCTCCATTTGGTGTGATGCGACAGGGAAATCCAAAATTTCATATTGGCACTTTCCAAACACATAGGAAAATAAGTTATTTTTTGTCAGTAATAACATGAAAACAGACGGAGAAATCATCAAACCAACATAGTATATATATTTCTCTGTTGCTCTAGGTCTGTCGGTATTTTCTTGTTGATTAACCAATAGAATAATTCATTTTCTAATTTTTCTGTCGGTAATTGGCATTTCCGTGTTTTGATTTCGCACTGCCCGGAAATTTTGAGTTTCCAATAGTGAGATATTGGACACAACTTATGACATTCATGACTGACTCGGCATCATTGTTGGTAGATTGTACGAGTCGACAGTGATAGTACCATATCACTATCAAGTTATAGAAAAACCGGGTAGTAATATAGCCTTGTTGGGTTAAGGGGCACAATTCAACACTGAAATATTTGATATCACTGCCTTTTTTTTTTTTTGTGTGACTGATAGCATTAAAGTTGTCTTGGGCTTTTGGATCCACATATCTATCATAGCATTGATACTAGAAAGGAAATATCTCTCCTGCGTATTACAAAACAGAGTAATAATATGAGAGTATGAAAGACGCCTAGCTTTTTTTTTTTTTTTGAGGGAATGAGGCATGCCTAGCTTTTTTTTAAAGAATTACACAGTACAATGCAGACGCTCACAACATGCACGTAAACCCTATCCTATGAGTATTTCCAAAAAACTGAGCCGGCATATCTAGAGATTCCCAAGTCACCACAAATGGGACATTGAACATGACCTTCTATTAGCGGCCTACGGGCCAATTTAGTTATGGGCCACATTCCACACGCCGCCTCAAGTGCGTCAGAGTGGCGTACTGTGGCCTGTGGGCTACTGGGCTGTGGCATCCAAAAGCAACGCCGCCAGACAGTCAGACACGGTCTGTGGCGACAAATCAGAAATGAGTGTTTTATCCGAGGTTGCCTAAATTCACATCAACCAAACGATTCCTGTGCCGTCGAGGAGACATGACTTCAAGAGACATACGTCATCCCACGTTGTGTACTCTGCCACTGTTCTCAAGCATGTTACAGGCGTACTTACTTGCGTGCAGCTAATTAATACAGCGAAGCAGAGGATGCCGATGGAGCATTATTCAGATGCTGGAAGCTCTGCAGAATGGCCGCGATCGTCATGGACTCATCGTCGTCGTCAGCATCATCAGCCTCCTCCGCCGCCGTGACCTGGCATTCATAACCATCCACAGCATCATCACTACCGCCGCACAACGGCGAGGGCGGCAGCGGCGGCGCTGGTGATGGCGGCACCAGATGAGTATACGGCAGCAACGACTCCTGCTGCTGCCGGTGCCGTGCCGTGAGGGGGGAGCCCGGTAGCGGCGGCGTCGCGCGGGTAGTAGAAGTTGGTGCGCGCGGCGGCGGGGCCCGAGATGGAGATTGCCGAGAGGTCGTAGGCGACGGCGGCCTCCTCGGCGGTGTCGAAGGTGCCCAGCCAGTGGCGCTCCTTGGTCACCGGGTTGCGGATCTCCGCCGCGTACCGGCCCCACGGCCGCCGCCGCACACCCAGGTACTCGCTGGACGCCCGCGAACGCCGCCTGATCCGCTGCTGCTGCTGATGATGATGATGATCCTGCACGTCGTCCATCGCTGCCACCGCCGCCTGGTGTGCCACCGGCGCGTCCGCCATTGCCAGCTAGGCTTGTGCCACCAGCCACACGAGATGGCAAGTGAAGTGAATCTCAGCTAGGGCTTTGGTCCTGTCACTTGGGGTCGGGGCCACTCGCCGCGCCAGCCATGGCCGGGGTTTTATACTGGAAGGATATGGTGGGGAGCTGCCGCAGCCGCACGCTCGCTGGCCGGCCGGGGCGGATGGAGATGGAGTTGGCGGCTAGCTCGTCGTCGTGGGAGGTGGGATGCATATGCATGGCGGACAGGGACAGCCGGACAGGATGGCAAGCTGGGAGCAAAGCGCGCACGTCGTCCCTGTCGTCCGCTCGGCTTTTCTCCTCATTTTCGTCGACATGATTGGGATCATGGTGACACCGCGCACGACCACATTTCCGCTGCGCCATGGGCCATGGGCCATGGCATATTGCCATGTGTGACTGTGCGAGAGTGAGTACTTGCTGTTTGCACTTTGCACAGCACTTGGGACCGACTGTTCCATACTGTATGCATTATGCTCCTATAGTACGTACGTACAGATGACGATTTGTCGCCCAGAAATTTGAGCTGGACAATTAAAGGCGATTGAGAGGGACAAACTCTGCTTTGTTAAGCTGGCTTGCTTGTAGTATAAAATATAATCACCGTCAGAGTATTTGATTCAACATTAATTCCATAAGAATCCGAAACAGTAAACTCCTAATTGAGCACTTATAACTAGCTAGCTAATGACGATGGCCATGTGCGTGCATGCATGCATACAGCATCTCTGCGCCAATGTCGAACTGTCCATCGTCGCAACAAGCATCTGCTAGTATTTGTTAACCTTCAGAATTCAGATTGGAGTCCCCCTTTGGCATATGGGGTTATATAAATCCCATTCTGGTCTTGACGCTGCTCGCCACTAGCCAGGCAGCATGACCTGGCCGTGACCGCTTTTTACAGAGTCAGAACCGCATGTTTCCTGACCTTTGTCACATAATATATGGAAAGTTCCCACAGTCAGTCAAAGATGGCCATAAGCCCGTGGGCCATCAGCAATTGCCTACAATCGGACATTTCGGACCGGCCCAAGCACGACACCAGCACGGCCTGATTGATGGCCGCCGTGCCTGTTGTGGCCTGGCCTGATAGGAGGAGGGCCGTGTCTGGGCTCGCCTCTCGACCGAAGTGGGGGCCCAGCACGACTCGATTAGCACGAAGCCCACAAGACCTACTCCAGCAGCAACTACAATATTTATAGGCCACTAAAGGATCTCAAATAAATTAGCTTCAAAGTTTTACATCATGATGACATGCACTGCTGCAAGTTTTTATATATAGAGCAGATCTCCACCCGAGATTGTTTGAAAATTTTGAATCTGAAAATATGAGAATTCATCCACTCGCGCCATGGATTTATAGTGGATGATGGATGGTGGGAGCTACCTACGGCGGGCTCGCTGACCAGGCTGGGCGGGTGGAGATGGAGTTGGAGTTGGCCTGGCCCGATAGGAGGGCCATGCCTGGGCTCCTCTCTTTGGCACGGTGTGGTGGCTCAACCAACACGAGTACACAACTCGATTAGTAGGAAGCTTATCACAGGTATCCTACATTAGTGCAAGTATAATAAGTTCTAATCAGCAGGCTATAAAGTGTTCCAGATCATCAAAATCTTAGCCGGAGGAGTGAGAAACAAAGAAAGAATGGAGCGGGCGGTTAATCAACAGCTCAGCTGAATCACAACTCACGAGGAAGAAACGCTCGCTTTCCGCCGGCGTCACTTCTGATCCCATGCTCCATCCACCCTATAAAGGCCTATGCATCAGCTGTTAGCTCCTTTTTATGGCCACAATAGATCACGGTGCTGCTGTGCCGATATAAATATTAAATATTTTATTTTTTTAGTAAAGCCGATCTAATAGCCACCTTATTATACAAGTGTTTACTAATGAAGGCATTAGATGACATGGAATGACTCTACCGCCAGCAGCCGGCGCTCTTATTAATAACCATGCTCCTAGTACTCTCTCCATAAAAAAAACCGCAATCCTAACATTTGAAACTTTTCCCAAAAGACGCACACTTAGGTAATTGGATAGGGTACCATGTCTGGTGGGACCCATTTGCTAGGCACATTCATCCAAATGAAGTACTCCCTCCATATTCAAAATATCTGACACTTAGGACATGATTGTGGTAACCAAGCAGTAATTAGTTAGAGGTTAGTTTTCCACCTCTGCCTCTAATAAATAAAGTTGCGGGTGCTCCATGTACAAGAAAGTTTTGTAGCTGAGGTGGCTAGTGCATTGGGGCGATGGCTGTTTGGTCCCGGGTTCGATTCCCGCGGCACCATGTTTTTGTCGGTCGCTAGATTTTGCAAGGGATTTTTGCATGGCCATCATGTTTCTGGGTGGCGCGCCGTGATTACAGCTGGAGATCAAGTAACGAGGCGACACTATGTTTTTGTCGGTCGCTAGATTTTGCAAGGGATTTTTGCATGGCCATCACGTTTCTGGGTGGCGCGCCGTGATTACAGCTGGAGATCAAGTAACGAGGCGACACTATGTTTTTGTCGGTCGCTAGATTTTGCAAGGGATTTTTGCATGGCCATCATGTTTCGGGTGGCGCGCCGTGATTACAGCTGGAGATCAAGTAACGAGGCGACACTATGTTTTTGTCGGTCGCTAGATTTTGCAAGGGATTTTTGCATGGCCATCACGTTTCTGGGTGGCGCGCCGTGATTACAGCTGGAGATCAAGTAACGAGGCGAGATGATTAATTCGAACCGGCGGCATCGGCCAGGGTCATTTGCATCCTGGAGTACACCGCGAGGGCAGAACGTCAACCTTTCTGAAATTAGGCCTAGAGCTCAGAACGTCAACTTTTTTTAATACGGAGGGAGTACTAGTTTAAGAAATATCACGTGCAAGACTGCAAGCACCTTCTCCACCACTCAATTTTGTGTCTACGTTGTATCGTCGAGAAGCTTCCGTGGAGTAATGGCCTGGTGAGTGCAGCCAGTGTTAAACTCAGGGGCATTTTGGTAATTTCATAAGTTCAATTGGTATGCATTGCCTAGTTTTACTATGCATTCTTCTAGGGACGAAGAGAGTACACAAATTGATGATTTCTTGTTGAGTTCGCTTGGAACGGACTCTGGTACCTTCTGTTGGCACTTCTAAACCAAATTGATGATTTCTTGCTGAGAAATTAGAGCTGGCTTATTTAATGGTGAATTCATAGACGAACAAACCCAATTTGTTATTTGTTACGTGTGTTGGGGACTTGGGGGTTCCCTAGCGAACTATAATAATAATTAGATAAAATAATATCTTTCTCCATTTTAAATTATAAGCTTCTAGCATTTCTAGGTAGTCTCCATTCAAAATTACAAGGAATTTGTTTCTTTAATTTAGATACAAAGCTTTTTGCTAACAACTAAATATACATTATGAAGGAAATATATTAGTTCTGCTATACACCTAGATATATATATTATGTCTTGATACATACAGTATTAGAAAAAATGTCTAGGACAACCAGAATTTTTTATAATTTGGAATAGAGGGAGTATGAAGGTGATCCAAGCATTTAGATTATATGTCAGATATAACAATCCAACCATGGATCATTGTAATCCTATAATGGCTGGATAACAGGTTAGCTCGGCTTGGCTCGTTCTGGCTCGTTAAGATAACGAGCTAGCTCGGCTCGGCTCGTTATCTCAACGAGCTAGAAAGCTAGTTCGGCTCGGCTCGTTAAAAGCTCGAGCTAGCTCGTTAAGCTCGCGAGCTAGGTATAAAAAAAGTATAAAAATATAATATTTGTATTTATCTAATAGTAATAATACTAGAATAACATATCCAATAACCTTAAATGGAACAAAAATTAATATGTGCTAACATATTTACAAGTATAATAATATATTGTACAAATTAGGTCTATCATATGCATAAATATACTGGTTTCGGCCAAGCTCGTTAGGCTCGCGAGCTAGCTTCGACTCGGCTCGTTATCCTAACGAGCTAAAACTTCTTTGCCTCGGCTCAGCTCGTTATCCTAACGAGCTGAGCCGAGCCGAGCTGAGTCAGTCACGAGCCGAAATGAGCTACGAGCTTTTGAGTTTTGCGTCCAGCCTTACAGTCCTGTGTGACGGTTTCTATGAGTTAGTTTCAGAAGTCTGGAATAAGGAAAGTGAAGGCTCTACTGCTATGCAAGTATGGCAAACTAAAATAAGAAGGCTTAGAGATAGTTTCTTAATGGATGGTCTCAAAAGGTAAGTGGTACTTACAAAAAATAGAGAAAAGATTTGATTAAAAGTGCGGACAAATTGGACAAAAAGCCAAAACAGTACCTTGAGTAGTCAACAGAAATTGATTTAAAACATAGCCTGATACAAAGATTAGCATCACTAGAGAATAAGGAATTTATTGGTACCAAAGGTCTAAAAAAACTACTTTGCTTCAAGGAGATAGAAATACAAAATATACTTTCAAATGGTAGCAAAGGTAAGCTTAATCAGGAGGATGGGATAATTAGAGGTGATGATAACCTTAAAAGATACATTACCAATTATTACAAAGGTCTTTTATTTGAACCTAAGGTCTAAAAAAACCACTTTGCTTCAAGGAGATAGAAATACAAAATATACTTTCAAATGGTAGCAAATGGTAAGCTTAATCAGGAGGATGGGATAATTAGAGGTGATGATAACCTTAAAAGATACATTACCAATTATTACAAAGGTCTTTTATTTGAACCTTTGAGAGAAATAACTACTTCACTGTTTTTTTTTTGACGAAAAAACTGTGGGGGAGGTCTCCACAGTGTCAAATTTAATTGATTTTAAAAGAAGTTTAGAAAGGTCTTCCAACAAAATTAGCTGAAGGCATCTAGCCATACACAAAAAGCATTCCTAAGGTCATCGCTAAATCGAACTGACTGGAGGCGGCCTTGATGCTTGAAGTTGGACAACCAGATGCTAGGCGATGGTTCCCTTCTCTGGAAGACCTTGTCATTTCGTAGCTTCCAAAGCTCCCAAGCCGCTATCAAACTTGCTTTAGTGAAGAAAGGAACTGGACTGGTTTCTTTAGCTTGGATATACCTGTCCATCAGTGGAAGTGTATTATCCCAGACAAAGTTAGTGGTGGACCAACATTCCTTAGCGAAGTCACATTCAAAAAATAGATGATCAATGGTTTCCACTTCCCCAGCATCACACATGACACAAATTGGATCCTCATCTGCATGCATGTTCCTTCTTTGGAGCATATGTTTGGTGTTGAGCCGATTCACAAATACCAGCCAGGCAAAAAATTTGTTTCTCGGAGTGCATCTTGACTTCCAAATGACTGAGAATGCTTGGTGAGCTTCCATGTTCTTGAACACTTCAGAGTAGAATTTTTTAGATGTGTACTGACTGCCCCAGATTGGTATCCATTTGTCTTAGCATTTTCATCGTAGGAGACATGTTGAATTTGGGTCTGTAAGCTTTCTAGTTCTTCAAAAGCCTGCTGAGACAGTGGAAGGAGGAAGAGGCTGTCGAGGTCTTCTGCCTGCATTACTTCTAATATTGAAGCTCCCTCATTTCGGGCAAAGGATGCCAGTCTGGGATATTATTGTGATAATACACTGTCAGTCCATATGTCATCCCAGAAGCAGATGGAGGAACCATCCCCTAACTCGCATTTGGCAATGCCTCGGTAAATGATGTTGAGCCTTAATATGTCCTTCCATCAAAAGGAACCAGCCTCTCTAGCTACATGTAGAACTTTGGAAGTATAGTATCTGTTCCATACCAAGTGTACCCAAGGTAAATCCCATCTGTTGTAGAATTTGTGCAGGTGCTTCAATAGAAGGGCATCATTCTGCAATCTCAAGTTCAGGAGGATAATATTCAACAGGTTTAATTTTAGAATCTGATCAAAATGAAATCCTTACAGCTGAGATTATTAGGCAATTTTTCAAATGAAGAGCTCCTTAGAAATGCTTTTCCAGGGACGGTTAGTTAGCCAATGCTACAAACTCTCTATCTTTACAGTCGACTGCATAGTGGTGGATTTTTGAGCGGGCACTGATGAACGTTTTTGACCATTAGTAAAAGTCATTCCTTTGCTGGTGTCAATATTCATAAAAATTAAAGTAGTTTTTTAAATTTTTGTATGCATAATTAATTAAAATTTTTAATGTTTCCATTAAATGAAATAGCTTTCAACATATCTATAGTTTTTTTTGTATCTTTTAAAGGAAGCCACTACTAAATGTATTCTCGCGATTCATGAAAACATTGACGCCATGCCATTACAATTCCATTGTCTCTTGTTGACAATAACTATATGTTTGACGAGATTTTGTACCTAGATTTTCTCCATATTTGAGAGTAACTAAAATAAAAAGGAACATGTGCATGGTTGGTGACGTGTGCTAGCTAGCAAGAATATATTTCTTTGTTTGTTACATGCCTATACAAGAGAGAGTTTGATCTATATACAGAACAAGCTAATTAGCCTGTTGGCACGTGCATGGTTACGTTTTGGCTATGAGATATGTATCTGAGCTGTCTTGAGGCAAAAGGTTGCATGGTACACGTGCGCCCATGGAGTCCTGTATCTAAAATACGTATTATACTAGCAAATATGCCCGTGCGTTGCTACGGGAGAAAAAACTATCAAATGTTAATGAGAAATGAGTATGGAAATCTTACATATCTATTTAAATTTTATCCTTTCTATAAAATGAAAAACCATTTTTTATTTTATAAATGACCATGATATCCGTAATATAAGTCGATGTTGGCAATAACATAACAGTGACGTATTATATATGTATCCAATTGAAATACAATTATGATCGAAGTTTTCTTTTGTGTTCGCCCTAGCGGCTGCCTAGGAGGTCTGCCCCACCTCGCTGTTACAGTAGGTCGGTCTTGTGCACGATGGATAGGAGGATGAGGATGACAATGCGGGTGTTTTTCTGATGCTTCCTATAATCCTATTGACCTGCAGCTGCTAGCTTCCATGGTCGACGAAGGACCTTGCACAGCCAACGTTGCGTCGATGTTGTCCAGGATCTCCCTGTGCACAGCTAGGGGCCACCAGCATGGCCTTGTCGTTCAACACCTGCTGCAGCTCTAGCTCGGCCATGGCGCCGTGCCACTCCTGGATTTTCGCCACCTCGCCCAGCATCTCCCCTCGTCCCTAGCCATGCTCCGCGCGATGGCGCGCTGCAGGCCGCTTTTTCCCCTCTTCAGATTCCGCCAGCACGTCCAACGCAACGCCCAACGCGTCGCCTCGTCGGGCTACACCCCGTCACCTGAACCACCGTGCACCACACTATCGTGTTCGGGTATCCGGATGCAACACACTACAGCGACGAGAAATCGAAAAGGATTCTGATCATGAGTCACGCAGCTTCTTGCACCAGCTCGCCAATGTCCGGTGCGTTCCGTCCGACGAACCCAACCAAGAAAACGTGGAATTGGATTTTCTAACTGGGGCTACGTGGAATTTGACTTTTTTTGAATATGTTGGAGATCTTGTCGAACGAGAAAGCCAATAAGACTCCAACTATTTCATGGTTCGTAGATGAAAAATAGAAGTATAGAAGAGATTTGGATTCCTATTTATATTTGTATTAGGATTCCTAACCTATCCAAGTTTCTTAAAAAATCCAACATATATCTATAAATAAAAAGAGTTTCAAAATGTAATAACATAAAAAATTAGCATCTAATATACGATCATGATGGATGCAACGTTTCACCACTACCATATACACAAGAAAGCTGCTAATACGACTCTAACTCTTTTTTATGGTTGCGTTAGTATAATATTAGTTAGAAGAGATTTGGATTCCTATTATGTAACTACTCAGGATCTATGAATCTATTTGTGTTAGAATTTGTATCCAAGTTACACCAAAAATTCCAACATATATGTCATTATAAATAAAACGGACAAGTTATAGATAGCCAAACATACTAACTTTATTCACGGAGTTAGTTAGAGGAAGGTGGACAAAAAAATGGATGGACGAAAAAAAATGAGCTAAAATTTTGCCCTCTTTATTATGTAGAGATACGTACAAGCATGCATGTGGCTGGTAGATCCACAAGCCAGTCGATGATCACAGACGTAATTAAGCTTGGTCGGGAAGCCTTGTAGCAAACTCTCCATGGTCCAGCTCATCTACTCGTGCATATTAATGATCAAGCTGGCAAATGGGTCTACACCTGAGTTGTCCCTCGGTTCAGCGCCTACAGCTAAGAGAGTTCCTGCTGAGCACAGCTAGATAATATCATGCGTGCTTATCTGTTCGGCAAGGAACGAGAGGCTCCGGACTTCTCTCGCGCGCTAACAGACTATCCGGCGGCGCGTGCATGCATCCAAGAGTCCAGACGCTACCCTAGCCTTTTGCCTATATAAAGCAGCCCCGTGACCTGTGTAGAGGCTAATCAACTTCGACTAATCACGCCGCCAGGCTTGTTGGGAAGGGCAGCCGCCGCCTCGGCGCCATATATCCCGAAGCCAACGCTGATCGGCCAAGGTAGCCTCTAGCGCCTCCGGCCAGGAGGAGATGGCTGCACGCACACGATGAGTTGCCGCACTGCTGCGCCGTCATCCGAGATTCCGAGGAACATCTATGCTGCACACTAGCCCTGTTCATCTAGTCTGATCCATGCATACCGATCTAGACGAGGAGGGCGGCGCCGCTGCAATGACGCCCGGCCACAGGCTCGGAGCGGAGGGAGATCAGGAGGAAGGCAGCCCTAGCACGGCGCCAGATCGGACGCGCAGCCGCGCCGCCGCCGACGTGCTGCTGCACCGAGGAGCAACTTTATAACTAATTGCTATCTACATGAGAGTCAGGAGAGCTACTAGCTAGCTTCCCTTCGTCTTCATTCAGACGTGCACGCCACCGGCCGGTTCTATTCCGGTGAGTTATCGGTGCTGCACGTTTGTTCTCAGAGTCGGCGCTCACGAGCGAGAGCTGCACGTTTGTTCTCAGAGTCGGCGCTCACGAGCGAGAGCAGATGGCTTCCACGATGTCTTCCACGGGTAAGAAAACAATCTAATAATTATTTCTTTTTATCAACCTTGTATACATGCACCTTGGCCAGAGTTATGGGATCGGTCGAGAAGAAAGCTACGCGGCGGCCAAATGATCACAACGCCGCCAGCGCCGGCCGGACCGCGAGAACCATCGCGTCGTGGGGAGACGAAGCGCCGCAGCCGAGCTTGGCTTGATGGTGTCAGGTGTGCCCGCGACTTAGAATTCAAGGCCACCGAGAAAATGACACACCAGCCAGGACGAGGTATATGCAAGTACCGATCAAGAAGCAAGCGACAATGTGTACGCATGCACGTCCATGCCATATATTCATGTTCATCTACAAGCCAAGAAGCAAGCAAGTGCACGCCTGACTGTGCATGCACGTACAAGTCAATCAAGATGACAACTAAGAGCACGGCGATGTGCTCTGCATCCACTACGACGATCTGCATCTACTACGCCGATCAAGCTCGACGCCGATCTTCTTCGACACAACGATCAAGTCTTCATCTACTACAACAACCCTACACGATCAAGTTCCACGGCGTACCACGACGATGTTGCCGAGGAAGTCCAAATCGATCCGAACTACACCAACCATGCAGGTGTGATCCACTACAACCACCACTACGTGCCGTTCGATACCGACGAGGCGAACGACACGGGCGGGCATGGCTCAGCTTACAGCCATGTTGAACCGGCTCATGGATTCCGACGAGGCCATGATCATGCCGACGCCACCCTACATCTACACCAACACTATGGCCAAAAAAGCTTATCAGTGACGCTTCTAGACAGTCATCAGTGACGCGGAAAAAACGCGTCACTGTTCTCGCGTCTCTGATAAGGGCAAATCAGTGACGCGTTTTTACGCGTCACTGATAACCCTCTATCAGCGACGCGTCCAACCAATACGCGTCACTGATAGCCCTCTATCAGCGACGCGTCCAGCCAATACGCGTCACTGATGACCATCTATCAGTGACGCGGCTAGCCAATACACGTCACTGATAACCATCTATCAGTGACGCGACCAGCCAATACGCGTCACTGATAACTATTTCAAAAAACAAAAAAAAATACAATGATCATATATACATATATATATACACACACACACACACACACACACACACACACACATATATTACATACACATACACATCAAACATGCTCCACCATTTCAACAATCAGTTCTTTACAAGCCTTTTAGATACAAGTTATAATACATAATATGTTATCAGCCGTGGGCCATTGTTTACAAGGTACAAGCGATGTCCTTAATGAGCTCAAAGACAAAAATTAATTAAGCAGGGCTCCATCTAGAGCAGCTGATCTGATCAACGGTTAGCACCAGTCTTTGCACTTGCCTGTCATGCTCGTGTCCTGTTATTCTCTGCAGCTCTCACTTGTTAGCACCAGTCTCTGCAGCTCTCGCCTTAAAGAATATAAAAATATCCATTATAAGAAGAAAGACAAGGCAAGCTCCCAAAAACTGATTAGATAAGCTCCTGTTGAAGCTCTGTACTGAAACTTTGAAACACAATGCAACAAATCTATTGCTACTCTGGATTATAGAAGTAGAACAGCTGCTCTAGATTATAGGAGTTTTAGAAATAGAACAGCTACAAGAACTAGAAAAAAAAGCAACAAGAGCTCTAAGTCACAAGCTGACAGGTTATTCTAAAAACTGTCAACTAGCTGTAGCAGTTGGACTGAACTATTGTATATAAACCAAATGGATGCCCAAAACAAGAGGAAAAAGAGAATGAGCACGCCAACTAGACAGAAGTCACATAGAATGATAAATAGTCAAGCAGCTCCTATGAGAAATTTCCAAAAACCAAACTAAAAGGATGTGGTCTCATCATTCAAGATTATTTGAAACTGAAATCTAAAATTAACTGTACACTAGTAGTTGTTTTCAGAAATGCAAGTGTATATCTAATTTGCTTTTGGAGATTTACATTTCTCGTGTCATGTCATTTTTACACATGTTGCCTAGACAAATAGCAACATGTCTATATACTTCGACATGCAAGAAAGCTACAGAAGGTGGTCCCATAACACATTTAAGCTCTACACAGTAAACATGCATTACCTCTTCATCACAGGTTCATCCATGACAAGTTCAAATCTCTTATCCATCATTGACTCAATACATTACTATTTGGCAATATTACGAGGTAAACTTGAGTTGAAAATCAGTAAATTTGAGTTGAATAATCAGTAACCACACATTACTATTTGGCAAAGAAACAGAAAGTTGAGAGAACCAAAAATAGCATTCAATCAGTGGGTTGCCTTTAGATTTTCAAATTTCCAATGAGGCAAAATATCTCTGAAATGTGAACCATATATATAATGTGCAAAACTTTTAATTAATCTCTAAAATGAATTATTAGATTGACATGCAACTAAATCTGCACAATCAGCAAGTTTGAACTGTCACCATTATCATGCTGGTGATATGCAGGTCTGAATAAAACAGGACACCATTACCCACATAACATCAGCAAGGCTCACAAGGTATATTCAACCAAATTAACACTTTGATATTAATAGTTTCAACTGCTTGTAGCATTTGTACAGCGCGAGAAGAGGAGCAGGCCTCAAGCATTCATGATTACTACCATAGTTTCAAAACAATAGCATATTAACTATATGGATATGTCCAAGAATGCACAAAAAGGCATTTCAGAGTTAACTATATGGATATGCCTACACCCAACAGAAAACAAATGGAACATGTAAATAAATTGACCAAAATTACAACTAAGAACAGAAATGGCCTGTACCATTATGAGTAACAGAAATGGCCAGTACTAGTATGAGTAGCTCAGGCTGCTTAAGACAAGCAGTGATACATAATGTTTGGCACCTGCTATTCAGTTCATCTAAGTTAGTAATTGGCACTTGTCATTCAAATGCAGAGCTTTATCATGCAATTATTTAAAAAATAGCAAGCTGCAGTGTATTGGATGCAGAGCAACTAACATTTAGGATACAGAATGTAACTGAACTACTACTTCCAATGTTTGGTATGCTGCAGTAAGTGGAATACTAAACATTGGGGCAATGGATACTTAATAAGCAGTGGTTCAGGCAGACATAACATGCCCTTATTGTCTGTTAGGAGCAAAACTCTTCTACTGAACTTACATTAGGAATCAATAGGCACATAGCGGTACTGCAGTATTTATTGATGTGTCTTGCAGATGGCCAGTCACTTGGTCTTGTGTTTTAGACCTGAATGATAAAAAGCTTACCAGTTACCAATCTAAAGTAAACACAGTCTACATTCAACTTAATTGATTAACTTGGGTCAATGTTTAAATCTGGAACCAACTTCCATTCAACTTAAAAAAAAGCAGTAGCACAATCAGTTTTGCTTACATTGTCTTGCTTGATTTTCTTTTGCCATCAACTATACTATTGGGTCAGCAAGCTGCAAAAAGAAAAAACGAAATTCATTTTTGCTACTACAGTAACATACATAAAGCCAACACAGATGCATTAGAGAAGCATTGTTGTCCACTGTAAATCAAAATACTGACAGAATTAGCAAGCTGCTAGACCTAACTGCTTTGTAAGTCTGAAACTGAACAACTACACAGCACCTAGTTGCTGAGTAAGTCTGAAACTGAACAACTACACAGTACATGTCTATTACTTTTTTTTTTTTTTTTTTTGTATATGAATGAATGAACATACATATATACTGCCATTAAATGTTACCTATTTGTGCCAGGCAACAATCTACAATGTACCATGAATTCCAAAAATATACTACCTACAAAACAAGACATGGATAGAGACGTTCCCACCCAATTTTTTCAGCTAATTTTTCAGCAGTACAAGATAATGTGCTTGATGCTTTGCCATTTATAATGTCATTATTCATATTTAACTTGGTTGACTTCTAATCTGCTACGAAGTCCACATCAAAGTACACATACCCATAAAATATATGTTGACAGGTACTACAGCTAGTTATATATGTTAGCAACACCCTCATAGTAATTTATCATTTAGCCAAAGAAATTAAAAAAGCCAAGAGATGCTTCAACAAAGAAGCTGATCCAGGTTACACTACATATAGAATTACAAGCATCAGTCATTACCTGGTAATCCAGATTTTTTTAAGACAGCTGCATGGCCTTGTTGATGTACAGTGTACTTCCTGGTGGATTTAGAAAGCCTGCTGAAACCTGAAAAAACACGGTGCTCGCATTCACTTCCAATAACACTAATAAGAAATAAACACACCAATTATCTCTAAGTTCCATTACCTAGCAATCAGAAATGATCACTAACTACACACCTCACTGCTCATAGCTGCTAAATGATCTGTCGTCTCCACGAGCTAAATGTGTTAACTCAGATAGATCACATGAGCAAAAATACTACTCTTATGCGACCCAACTAATCACTAATCTCTAACACCACTATCTCCTGACAGTACAGTAAGCAGGCATAGCGTTTCAATATAGTTAAACTGTGACAAACTGAAGTAATTTTTTATTAGAGTGGAAAATCATAGTTAAACAGCATATGAAATACCAGGGAATTAGTAAGCATTTTAGAAAATTGTAAAAATGGAACCACTATGGTCTATAGATATTAGATAATGTGCAAACACTTCAGGTTCAAGAAGTACCATGATAAAATATCACAGAACTGATCAAAATAGCTGCTGCACCAAAGCATATAGATCACTTGTTCACATTTCTGAAACAAAATCTCAGTACTAATTCTCATTCCACCAAGGACTTGTAGGAACATTATTTAGGAATTTCACATGATAAATTAATATACATGCTCTAGAAAAGCAACAGAACTATCCATAGACAACTGATAGCAGTATGTCATACCATATCGATAGACAACTGATGGGGAAGCCGCCGTAGTGGAGCAGAAGCCGCCCAGGAAGAAGCCGCGCCGCCCGGAAGGGGATGGCGCCGGTGGGGGGAAAGCGCCGCCCCGGTGGGGCAAGGAGCGGGCGGATCGGAGCCGCCGCCACCGGATCGAGGCTCGGGCCGCCGTGGATCGGAGCTCCGTCGCCGGATCCGGCCCGCCCGCCGCGGATCGAAGTCGAGGGAGAGGGAGCCACCGCCGCCGCCGCCGTGGGGAGAGGGAGACGCCGCCGCCGCCCGCCGGTGGGGGGGGAGAAAGGGGTGCAGCGCCCGCCCGGGGGGAGGTGGGGGGGAGAGAGAGCGCCGCCGCCCGCTCCGCTCGGGGCGAGTTCGCGAAAAAGAGATTGGGTAGAAGGAGATGGATTCGTGACCCAGACCGAAGAGGTCAAGGATGCAACTCAGGGAGGTGCCGACGGACGCGAGCTCGTAGTTAAGGCAACTTCGTATTTTCATCTCGGGTCCGAAATAAAGGAAACACCGCCGTCACAGGATAACGATTCGATACCATTGGATTTGTATTTTCTAGGCACGCGATCTGTGACGCGCTTTTGTCAACCAGAGTCACTGATATACCTTCCTATCAGTGACACGTTTAGATAAAACACGTCACAGTATTTATCAGTGACGCGTTTAGTTAACACGCGTCACAAATACGTCGATCTATCTGTGACGCGGGTTAACAACACGCGTCACAGTTCTTATCTGTGACGCGTCTTCTGTTCAAGTGTCACTGATAGATTGTTATTTGTGACGCGTTTTGTTTGTAGACCATGGTCAGCAACTAATCAGTGACGCGTATTGTTAACCCGCGTCACTAATAGAATATCAATGACGCGTTTCTTTTCTAAGTCACTAATCGACACGTCACTGATAAGCTTTTTTGGCATAGTGAGGTGTGCCCGCGACTTAGAATTCAAGGCCACCGAGAAAATGACACACCAGCCAGGACGAGGTATATGCAAGTACCGATCAAGAAGCAAGCGACAAGAATGTGTACGCATGCACGTCCATGCCATATATTCATGTTCATCTACAAGCCAAGAAGCAAGCAAGTGCACGCCTGACTGTGCATGCACGTACAAGTCAATCAAGATGACAACTAAGAGCACTGCGATGTGCTCTGCATCCACTACGACGATCTGCATCTACTACGCCGATCAAGCTCGACGCCGATCTTCTTCGACACAACGATCAAGTCTTCATCTACTACAACAACCCTACACGATCAAGTTCCACGGCGTACCACGACGATGTTGCCGAGGAAGTCCAAATCGATCCGAACTACACCAACCATGCAGGTGTGATCCACTACAACCACCACTACGTGCCGTTCGATACCGACGAGGCGAACGACACGGGCGGGCATGGCTCAGCTTACAGCCATGTTGAACCGACTTATGGATTCCGACGAGGCCATGATCATGCCGACGCCACCCTACATCTACACCAACACTATGCATGGAGACGTGAAGTGAAGACCGACGGCGACGACCGACGCAGCTTAATCGGAGGTGCTCTGTGAGCTTGACTCGCAGGGGTAATTAACTGGGAGCTTTTCGAGGCCCCAGGAACCATGAAGATCACATCGCCTATGCTCAAGTTAGACCACCGCAGCAGGCTGTGGAGCGTACATGTACATCGGGAACATGTATTTGTATTTTTCATAAATATGAATAAAGTCTCTGTTCCCGTTTCTTTTATTTTTGTGTACATTAGTACACTGGCACGCCCGCGCATATTTATTTTTTGTGGGCAGAGAGATCCTCTCTCAAGTGATTTTTTCTGTCCAAACAAATTGGCACGCCCAGTGGGACCTGGTTCTCCTCCCATCTTTGCTGCGCAAATATTGGTCGTCGTCATCGAGCTCGCTTCTCCATGGTGCTATTTTGGACGTCTCTCAATTAACGGGAGACTCCTAATAATAGCCCAAAGGTGGTCCCTTATTTTGGGCCACTATATTTTTTTGTGTGTTTTGTGTAGGTTCCAAGATGCTGACGAAGATGGCTCCACGTTACACCAAGTTGAGCGACAACATCACTGGTCGACGAAAATCTACACCAATATGTTGACGGGTGCTACCGCCAGTCCCTAGTTAGGACTAACACATCGAGCCCCTACCTAGCCGCTGGGGGCAGCTCCATCAAGCCGACACAAGGACGTACCTCGTCGCACACATGAAGACTCCATCGTGGCTGTCGGACACGTGGAAGGAGGCAACCTGTTGCTCCACCCGAGCGTCTTCTTAGACCACGGCCACCTTAAAGTGCTGTTAATCCGCTGTGCCATGCATGTGACGGAAGGCCGGGCCTGGATATCTCTCGTGGACAACTAACAGACTTGTGGCGGCTATCACGCACGCGGCCATGGAGCCTGCTGCTACTCTAGCCCTTGTCTATATATGTGAAGAGCCCCCAGGACCCAAGGGGGCTAATGACGTTTGCCTTCAGCACCTCCAGGTTGCTCAACAGCAACACCTAGACATCCAGTCTGTACGAGGGAGCACGACGGCCGCGTCTTGATCCGAAGCCACACTGCCATTCCTAGAGCCAGAGGTCACGAGCAGGAGATGACTTCTACGTTGTCTTCCATGGGTAAGAAATTAATCTAGTATATAATTATTTTCTTCCTATCTTGCATATCTTGGCCACGAGCAGGAGGAGATGTGTGTCTGGGCTAGAGTTATGAGTTCGGCCAATAAGAGAGCTACGCGGTAGCCAGACGATCAAGACGGCGCCGGACTGCGTGAATCCTCACGTCATGAGAAGACGGAGTATCGTCGGCGAGCTCCGGCTTACTGATGTTAGGCTCGTCTGCGTTCTAGGGCCGGAGGCCGGGGTGCGAATTAACGCAGCTGCCACGACAAGACCCTAAAGATGTGAGTACTGGGCAAGAAGCAAGCAAGCCAAAGTGCCCGTACACGTCCATACCATGCATGGATGGACATGTACCATATACACAAGGAGGACGCCCAGCTGGGAAGGAGCCCCACGTACGGTGCCCGCATTCCGGCGGCGCCAGAGGAGAGACGATGGCTGGCCGAGGCTCGAGCGGAACGACAACACCTGGCTGTGCCTTCCACGTACCGCTCCAAGCAAGGGGAGGAGGATGACGCCCGGCTGATATGGGATGAGGGCAGCCGCCACCACGGCGCCATCCACGGAGCGGATCCGGAGTCAGGCGCCACACATCCCGCGCCGACAAGCAACAAGTCAGCAGACGAGCGCACCTAGCTGGAGCCGGAGGAGGACGACTGCTCCGAGCCAGGGCACAAACGCCATGCCTCTGTCCTATCGGAGGCGGCTAAAGTGGATTGATCTATGCTTTCTTTCCTCCCGTTTCTTTGCCTTTCACAGGTGCCATGAGCATGAACGAGAAGGCGGCCACCATGGCGCCATGCATCCAGACGAACGGGGATGGCCGCACGACTATACGTCCAAGCCAATGAGCGAGCGTTGCAGTGACGCAGCCTCGACACTGCTTGGTGATGAGCACGCCGGACCGGACGACTACACCGAGCCGGTAGTGCGCTGAACCCTCGCTGGGCCACCATGCCAACACCGGAGTGCTGCACATGGAGGCCGTGTGTGTACTTCTGGCCAGGAATAGAGTATCTCCTCTATCAACATGGCCACTTATTTTATTCTTTTATTGCTTATTACCAGACACGAACATGTATGCATATTAGTGCGTGTCTGTCCATGCCTGACATATAAGTAGGTCCACGGACAAGCAAGGGGAGCAGAGCACACTTGCCCCAGCCCTGGCGGAACGCCCCTGTCGCTACTCATATTTTGGTAGGGTGAACTTGTCCATGGACAGCTGCCGTCGCTGGACGCCATCAAGTGGCGACTAAGCTCAAGGTCGTTATCCATGTTGAGTTGGCACGACAAGGAGCATGCTAGCTGCAACTACATCGCCCTCTATCGGAGCACCACCAGGAGTGACGGTGTCATGACGAGACGTCTCACTGCTTGAACGAGCGCCCAAACTCATCCGTGGGACGCCGCATGTAAAGACAAGCCGTGCGTGCTAGTTCCCGCTGACGGGCTGAGGGAGCTGCGCATGAGGAGGCTGTCGTGTCCTAAGACGCCGTGACGCGCCGAGCAGATGACATGCCCGACCTGGAGCGGCGCCCCGACGTTGGAGTCCTGACATCGCGCCGGTTGGGGTCGGCTACGCCGATCTGGAACACCGCCACGACACCAGATGACTGTGTCGAGCTGGGAGCGCTACCCCGACGCTGCACAATAGCTCTGAGCTAGGGCCGACACCAATTTGGAGGACCGCACTGAGCAGGGATGGAAATGCCCATGCCACTGGAGGTGCGCGCCGAACTGTCGCTGGACGCCCGCACCGAGCCGGAGGCAAAACACCTCCATAGCTGACAAGTGCATGGAAGCCAAGCACTGACGGGAACATCGACGAGCATCTTGGGCAAGCTGCATGTATACATGTATATATACGTGCATATGCATGCTCTCAGATTATTACTAATATCTAATAAGGAATGTGTGCACATGCACGTATTTGCATGAGCAAATTGCAAACCATAGGGAGCTCGGTTGTCGTTCGAGCCCTAAATCAAATTTATATAATTATATGCATGTGTATCAGGTGGAGCTGTTAGGCTACTTCAGCCAGGTTGGAGTACTGTTCCAGCTACTTCTACTACCACCACGCCACGCGGGCACACCAGCGTGGCCGATAATGCTGGCGAGAGCAACTCTGACAACGCCGCTTGACATTGACGAGGTGGGCGATGCTACACCTGCTCCAACTACGACACGACGAGCGAGCTGATGAAGGCGCAATGCTGCATCCCGTTACCGGCTGGAGCTGACCATGCACTGGACCTGGAGGCTGGAGGCATATATGATGTCACGCTATACGTCGCTCTACATTGATGTGGCATACATGCGACGTGGCTGCCGGGTGCCCGCATGAAGAGATGGAGCCACCGACCGAGCACTGCATGCGCAGCTAGCATGCATGTATATGTGTGACTAGCAAGTGAAGCTAGCGAGCAAGAGGTGAAGTGTGAGGGAGAAGCACCAATAGCGACGCCCTCCAACCTTGCCTCAAGAAACCGTCACAACTACGACAGCATGGTGGCCTCATCTATCGTGAGGGCACGGGCCAGTCGCAGATAAGTCATGCACTGAGAAGGATGGCCTATTCCAGCCTCGAGCCCTCCAAGCTGGTGCGTCCCGGTTTAGACTTCGTCAAGTTGTCTCCGTCACCAAGATGACACAGCTGTCCACAACAAGCTGACGGCGTCATCGACAGACTCACCACTGGGGGCACCACGTTGCCTCAGTCTTGAGACGTCACTAGGATCCTAGCACTGGACGCAGTACCACATCGGCGTCCTATGATGCCAACGTCCCTCTGGCATCACTTTCTACAACAACGCCGAGGTGGGTCTTCTACACCACTGATTGCAAGGGCGTCTTCGTCTATGTCAACAATCCTAGGAGTAGCATCACACCTCCTGGCTCATCATCCATGCCAATAGTATTTTGGTGTCACCTCCAAGAACGGCAGCACTAAGAGCAGTAGTGCGCCTCTCCAAGTATCTGCATCACGGAAGGCACTTCAACATCACCTCCAACATCATCAGCCGACGCTCCTCGTCAATGGGAGGTTCGTTGTTTATTTTGTTTTTATTTTATTTTTTTTATGTCCATTTTTTATTCTTTCCATGAGGTAGTCTTCTATTGCGACACCTGTCCACCTCTCTATAAAAACAACAAAAACACCAAAGGCTCTCCCTACCACGCTACAGCTATAGTGGAGGATTCGGCTACCTTGGGGCCTTTCCAGGAGGTCCGGAGGCAATAACCCGGTAGATGGAGCTCACGACAAGTCACCGCTGCACGTACACACGACAGATGCTGAAGCTCGTCTCTACTGGAGTAGTGGGAAGATGGCTCGGGCCACTCCTAAGCGGCGAGGCGACCATGCTACTCGCGCTCCCTGACGTGAAGGGACACACTCCATGGAAGCCTATAGAAGAAGAGCAAGAAAAGGGCTACCTAGTGCAACACAAGTTGCATTAAGTGTGCAGCCACTTGCCACCATGGAAGGTGATAATAACAAGGGACCAAAAGATACAATGCTAGTGAGGATTCACCTAGCTACACAAAGGTGGATGGCTACCCTCCAAGTCCCTCGGATGCTGAAGCAAGCTCCAAGAAAAAAAGAAAAAAAAGCAAAAAAAAAAATAAAGAAGCAGGAAAGAAAAAGGTTCTCCAAAGAAGCGACCGAGCACCTGCCAAATGAGCACAATCAATCTCAACATCAAGCAGGAGGCGGAGGTAGCCATTCACCATCCTCGGCAATAGTAATGGCGAAGTCAACACCAGCCGTTACCCAAAACTCAGCACCAACTCAGCCATACCTGCGCCTCCATGTTAGAGAGTGCGAGTAGGTTGTGGTTCAACTCAATGCAAGGGAGTCTCGAGCAAGAATTCCCTACACCCAGTGGAGACGTTGAAGCAGAAGTCTACACATTCAAACACACAACGAGGCAAGTTGTGGTAGCCATGTTGCTGTGGTGATGCAACGGCACTTAATGGTCATGCCCCTGGCTGTCCTATCCCGAGCTGCTCATATAGCTAACGCCAATGGGAGAGCCAACATTTTTTCTAAAAATACACAAACGTAATTCTTTATATCAATTATTCTATATCATCACATTACCCTAGCTATGTCGACCGTTCCTAGACAAGCTAGTTTTTTTCTAAGTGGTGTTGCAGGTCCATCGCTTCGCTACTTCGGGAGCAGTGTTGGTCCACCAGTGCGGTAGCGCCAATGTTGTGAAACCCTTCAACCCGACAGGCTCGCACCACGATGGCAAAGTGATCGTCGGGTTGATAAACCACACCTTTGGGAGCAGTGTTGGTGCGCCAGTGCGGATAGCGCCAATGTTGTGAAACCCTTCAATCCGAAAAGCTCGACGGGTTGATAAAACTTCTTCGTCGAGTTACACGGATTTTACACCGCAAGACGAAGATGACTAGAGGGTGTTCGTTTGGCTAGCACTGCCATATGGACCTGATGGACACATCATTGGCTAATGCTGCAACACGGCCCCAATGAAGCCCTTATATGCTTGTTGGCCAATGCCACAAGACGGCCCCAACAAAGCTCCACATCTTCTTGTCGGCCAATGCTGCAACACGGCCCCGACATAGACCATCTTTCCCGCTGGCCAATGCCGCAACACGGCCCCAGCGGAGTTCCACAATTTCCCGTTGGCCAATGCCGCAACACGGCCCCAACGGAGTTCTACAACTTCTGGTTGGCCAATGCCGCTACCCGGCCCCAACGGAAGTCTCTATCCCATCCTTGGGATGTCAAGCACGACATCGACGGAGTTTTCATAGGAGTCACCGCCAACCAAGGTTTGTTTTCTTTTTCTCTTCTTTTGTTTTTTTCTCTTCTTTTATTTTTTTTCTCTCTCCCTCTATTTTTCTTTTTTTTCCTATTTTTTCTTTCCTTTTTTTTGTTTTGTCTTGTTCCTCCCTCTCTGGCTTTGTACACTAAGAGCCGAAGGAGCAACCACGATAGCGTTGCCCTTATCAAGGGAGTTGCCACCATGGTAACCCTACCATCGGGGTGCAGGGATACTTCTCAAAGACGGTGACACAGGCGGCGCCAGGCCGGTGACTCAGTCATTGCCATTCGTACGTGCCCATGTTAGTTGATCGGCTGGTGCTAGCGACACTGCGGCATATCGCCTGCGGAGAAAAGTCTACCGAGTTGTGTTGAAAATCATGCTAGACATATGAGTGAGGAGCACATGCGCCAATGCATGCCCTGCACAACCTTGCCGGTTGTGGTTGTATATAATAACTACTGCTAGCAACATGATATTTGACGAGACTTTGCCCAAAAAAAGTCTCAAGTGAGCATGTATATCTTATAATGTGCCAGACATCATTTTCGTGTGCTAAAGTGTACGCGTATGTTTGTATCTCTTTCAAGAGTATTACTGGTTGCACTTGTACCAGCAGAGAGGTTCATGTGACGGCCACTCCGCGTGGTGTCTGCACTGAATCAGTGGAGAACATTGATGCCCGCTTTAGCTCCCGATGGTATGATAATGAGTACTGTCACCAAGTGGGGCAAGAAAGGGAAGCAAGCTAGAAATTGATTGCATGCTCTCTCATATACGTGTGCAATGTGTGATTAGCTGGTGCAAATGATGCATGAGCAGATACACCAGATAGTAGTGCGTAATACAGTCCTATGCCTACTCTATAATAAAGGATTATACAACCGGTCGATTGAACAAAGGCTAGACTGTGTACCATGAGCAAATGCCCGGTGTTCTGTGCACTGCCTCCACGATGAACGAGGTGGTCGTGATGAATACTTTGGCATTGATACCTTCAGAGACTGCTCAAGCTCGATCACCTCAACAGGCGCAGCAATAGAGAGGCTAGTGCCCATCCTCGATCAACTACGGTGTGGGGATTTCTCTGTCCAACGCCAGGGTGATGTCGGGAATTGACACCCTCAGCCTCTCACAACAGCAATCCGGTAGCTCCCTTGTCAACAGAGGCTGCATCGATTGCGTGACTATGGCAGCTCGACATTTCGTTCGGGCTTTTCACTTCTATGGCGAGGAGGATTAACCATTGCTTCCATGAACAGTCGCAACGAGGAGTGTAAAGGTCAAGCAGTGTCAGCCATCTCCATCTCGGATGCGTCCTGCTTCTTGTGCTAATCGAATGGAGGCTTGGCAAGTTCGACGCTACGACTCTCACTGCCCACAGCTGCAGGTGCTGACAAAATTTGGTGCAGCAACTCTCGACGATCATCTACACCTGCCCCGCGGCAACAGTTCAGCTGGTAGCATCGTATATGCACCACTAGGATGAGCTTGCAATTTATCAGAAATATGCGTGCTTGATCAGTTCACAAGCGTGACTTTATAAGTAAATTAAGGGGAGCATGGTGGTGCCCTATATTCATGTAAAGGTCATGATTGAATTTAAATCTGAAAAAATCATCAAATTCCAAGAGCTGCAGTTAGCTCCACTGTGCAATCTCAGTCATTTTTTCACCAAGTTAAATTTGAATTTGCTCCGCATTCAAACTTAACTTGGTGGGAGGCATTTGTTTGACGAGATTTTGTAGCTAGATTTTCTCCATATTTGAGAGTAACTAAAATAAAAAGGAACATGTGCATGGTTGGTGACGTGTGCTAGCTAGCAAGAATATATTTCTTTGTTTGTTACATGCCTATACAAGAGAGAGTTTGATCTATATACAGAACAAGCTAATTAGCCTGTTGGCACGTGCATGGTTACGTTTTGGCTATGAGATATGTATCTGAGCTCTCTTGAGGCAAAAGGTTGCATGGTACACGTGCGCCCATGGAGTCCTGTATCTAAAATACGTATTATATACGTACAAGCATGCATGTGGCTGGTAGATCCACAAGCCAGTCGATGATCACAGACGTAATTAAGCTTGGTCGGGAAGCCTTGTAGCAAACTCTCCATGGTCCAGCTCATCTACTCGTGCATATTAATGATCAAGCTGGCAAATGGGTCTACACCTGAGTTGTCCCTCGGTTCAGCGCCTACAGCTAAGAGAGTTCCTGCTGAGCACAGCTAGATAATATCATGCGTGCTTATCTGTTCGGCAAGGAACGAGAGGCTCCGGACTTCTCTCGCGCGCTAACAGACTATCCGGCGGCGCGTGCATGCATCCAAGAGTCCAGACGCTACCCTAGCCTTTTGCCTATATAAAGCAGCCCCGTGACCTGTGTAGAGGCTAATCAACTTCGACTAATCACGCCGCCAGGCTTGTTGGGAAGGGCAGCCGCCGCCTCGGCGCCATATATCCCGAAGCCAACGCTGATCGGCCAAGGTAGCCTCTAGCGCCTCCGGCCAGGAGGAGATGGCTGCACGCACACGATGAGTTGCCGCACTGCTGCGCCGTCATCCGAGATTCCGAGGAACATCTATGCTGCACACTAGCCCTGTTCATCTAGTCTGATCCATGCATACCGATCTAGACGAGGAGGGGCGGCGCCGCTGCAATGACGCCCGGCCACAGGCTCGGAGCGGAGGGAGATCAGGAGGAAGGCAGCCCTAGCACGGCGCCAGATCGGACGCGCAGCCGCGCCGCCGCCGACGTGCTGCTGCACCGAGGAGCAACTTTATAACTAATTGCTATCTACATGAGAGTCAGGAGAGCTACTAGCTAGCTTCCCTTCGTCTTCATTCAGACGTGCACGCCACCGGCCGGTTCTATTCCGGTGAGTTATCGGTGCTGCACGTTTGTTCTCAGAGTCGGCGCTCACGAGCGAGAGCTGCACGTTTGTTCTCAGAGTCGGCGCTCACGAGCGAGAGCAGATGGCTTCCACGATGTCTTCCACGGGTAAGAAAACAATCTAATAATTATTTCTTTTTATCAACCTTGTATACATGCACCTTGGCCAGAGTTATGGGATCGGTCGAGAAGAAAGCTACGCGGCGGCCGAATGATCACAACGCCGCCAGCGCCGGCCGGACCGCGAGAACCATCGCGTCGTGGGGAGACGAAGCGCCGCAGCCGAGCTTGGCTTGATGGTGTCAGGTGTGCCCGCGACTTAGAATTCAAGGCCACCGAGAAAATGACACACCAGCCAGGACGAGGTATATGCAAGTACCGATCAAGAAGCAAGCGACAATGTGTACGCATGCACGTCCATGCCATATATTCATGTTCATCTACAAGCCAAGAAGCAAGCAAGTGCACGCCTGACTGTGCATGCACGTACAAGTCAATCAAGATGACAACTAAGAGCACGGCGATGTGCTCTGCATCCACTACGACGATCTGCATCTACTACGCCGATCAAGCTCGACGCCGATCTTCTTCGACACAACGATCAAGTCTTCATCTACTACAACAACAACCCTACACGATCAAGTTCCATGGCGTACCACGACGATGTTGCCGAGGAAGTCCAAATCGATCCGAACTACACCAACCATGCAGGTGTGATCCACTACAACCACCACTACGTGCCGTTCGATACCGACGAGGCGAACGACACGGGCGGGCATGGCTCAGCTTACAGCCATGTTGAACCGGCTTATGGATTCCGACGAGGCCATGATCATACCGACGCCACCCTACATCTACACCAACACTATGCATGGAGACGTGAATCGAAGACCGACGGCGACGACCAACGCAGCTTAATCGGAGGTGCTCTGTGAGCTTGACTCGCAGGGGTAATTAACTGGGAGCTTTTCGAGGCCCCAGGAACCATGAAGATCACATCGCCTATGCTCAAGTTAGACCACCGCAGCAGGCTGTGGAGCGCACATGTACATCGGGAACATGTATTTGTATTTTTCATAAATATGAATAAAGTCTCTGTCCCGTTTCTTTTATTTTTGTGTACATTAGTACACTGGCACGCCCGCGCATATTTATTTTTTGTGGGCAGAGAGATCCTCTCTCAAGTGATTTTTTCTGTCCAAACACTATAATATTACGGCCACATACATTAAGAAATCATTATTATAACCACACTTCACTGTATTGACTTGTACATGCTTCATCCATTTAACACTGGCACAAATCTCCGCAGCAATGCATAGATAGGAAACCTACAGCAGTGGCGGAGGACGGAATAGATTTGAGGTATGGCAGGACTAGCGATTAAGCTTTCAGGCTATCCGCACTCGTCATCCTTTAAATCCATACTCTAAAAGGAATATTCCGTCCTGATCATCGAGATTCTCTCCTCTATATCACTTTCTCCCGCACTTATTCATCCTCTATATTTCTACTCTACAACGAATGGGTCCCACGCGTCATTTTTTTAATAATAAAACCACTCCCACTCCTTCTCTCTCTCCCCCTCTCTCTCTCTCTTCCTCTCTCTATCTCTGTCTGTCTCCCACATCTAGTATCGCCAGGGGCGAAGCTCCCCACGCCTGGGGCCGGCGGCGGCCCTCCCGCGCCGGTGCTTGCCCGGCGGCCGGAGGCGGGCGGCCTCCCCGCGCGAGCCCGGCGGCCCCAGCGGCCGCGGGCGGCGCAGCCTTGAGCTCGAGGAAGCGCGCCCAGCGCGTGGTAGCCGCGGCGCGCCGCCAAGCGCCCGCGGCCAGCGGCCAGCGGCGCCCGCGGCAACCGACCGCGCCGCCACGGCGACCGGCGAGCGCACCGCGCGAGGTGGTTGGGTGAGCGCCGCCGAGCGAAATCTGCGGCAGCGGCCGGCGAGTGGCGAAGAAACGCGGCGGTAAGCGAGAGAGAGCGCGTGAGGCGCCCGGGAAAGCGCGACCGGGTGAGGTACGGCGGGCGGCCGAGCGAGCAGGCGGCGCCAAGCGGGCGCCGGCCGGCAAGGCGATGGGTGGGCGGGAGCCGCGCGCTGCTCGCGCCGACTGGGGGTTGCGGTGCAGCGCTCCCGCGCCTGTTGGACAAGACGTGGCGGGGCGGTGGCCGGGCGAGCGCCGTGGGCAGGCGGCGCACGGACCGCGAGCGGCTCGGGTGGAGCGGCTCGGCGGGCGGCGAGCGCGCAAAGCCGGCGGCGCGCAGCAAGGCGCGGCGGAGCTCCCCCGGCCTCTCGCGCGGCCGGCGGCCATGGCGGGCAGGCTGCGCGCGGGCGCGACGGCCGAGCGAGCCTCCTCCTCCTCCTCTCTGCGTCGCGCGGTGGTGGGTGGCGGGGCCCACGCGCCACGCCCGCTCGTCCCGAACGTCCGGGAAGCGCTGGGAATGGCGGACCCGGGAGCTCCCAGGATGGCTTCTCGGACGCCGCTGCAGGCGGCCTATCCGAGCTGGCGCACGGTATCTGCCTGTCCCGGACGCGATACCGTGCCCAGTGCGGTTAGCCTCAGGAGTTGGAGTTGGGAAGGACATTTGCCAGTGATTTACAGTAAATTAGCTGTAGTCTACAGATTTGTGGCGAGCTCAAGGTATGGCAAGCGCCATACCTCGCCGTACCGAGCGCTCTTCCCTATTCGCGTAAAGGCAAACTGCAACAAGCACACAAAACGCATGAAAGGTACTTCTAGCTAGCATTACATTATTTGTATGAGAAACCAAAACAAACTGCAGAGAAGTGTAATAGATAGGTGAGCCCCACCTCGCGGAGGTGGCCCTCGATGGCGCCCTCCGAGTCTGGGAGGATGGTCTGGCTGGCTGACACGAGGTGAAACAATGGCCGCTCACCGGCAGCATGCTCCTCCTCACTGGGGTCTGTGCCGACGATCACCGCAGCGGCGCCGTCACCGAAGAGGGCTTGGCCGACGAGCGAGTCGAGGTGAGACTCCGAGGGCCCGCGGAACGTGACCACAGTGATCTCGGAGCACACAATGAGCACCCGGGCACCACGGTTGTTCTCGGCGAGGTCCTTGGCGAGACGGAGCACCATTCCGCTGGCGAAGCAGCCCTGGTGGGTACATCATCACTCGGGTTCACGGAGGGGCGAAGGCCGAGCAGCTTGGTGAGCTGGCAGTCGGCGCCAGGCATGTCCACGCCGGAGGTGGTGCAGAAGACGAGGTGCATGATCCGGGACCGTGGCTGGCCCCACTCTTTCAGCGCCTTCTCTGCTGCTGGGAATCTCCTCGATCAGGATGTCCTGGCGTGCGTCTAGGGATGGTGCCCAGTACGAGACCATGTTAGGGTTCTCCTGTAGGATGCCCTCTGTCAGATGTATGTAACGCTTCCTAATCATCGACTTGTCGTCTGCACAAACAATAACACAAAGTCACAAACATACATCCAAAATATTGACTCAACCTCATCGCGCGTTCTACGGGCAGGCGGACTCGATCGGTCTGAGCTTGGCAGCGTCGATCTACAGCAGCTAGCCGAGCATCATCGATACAGTCGCGGCTCCTCATTGTCGTCGCCATCAATGCTCCCTCGCAGGCTGTGAAGTTCTTGCTTTGGTCCTCCTCCAATCCACACGTCCATGAAACCTCCCTCTCTGGTTGCTCGTCTCGTATGGGTCAGCTGGGTCTGTCTCGAGGACATGGACACACGACATGGACATGGTGCGAGATGCAATGGTGGCAGCTAGTCTAACGAAGGAGGAAGACGCGAGGACATGGACGCGCCGAGGCTAGTGAAGAAAGAGGTGTCCTCAGCGGCGGGTGACATGACATCGACCTACCATGATTTGGCAGGGCGCGCGCGTGGTGCAGTGCCAGGGTGGCAGCACAATAGCCGCACGGTCCTTGCATGGCGGGGCTGATATTTTTTTTATTTGTTCTGATTTACAGAGGTTGGCATCCACATCAGCCTCTGTTGTTTCAAAACAACTAGAGATAGAGATTCTCGCCCACCTCTCGCGCGCGTGAACCGGACCAGCGCCCCCATGTAAAACAATTTTGTCCATCTCTATATTAAGGTGTATCATAGTAGTGTCTAATAATGCTTGCCAACAAAAATCATTAGAGAAAACATGAAATATATTTTCTATATGCATGTAATATGACTATATGAGCCATTTAATTTGGCTAGTTCTGACAAAAAGATGCTACTAAACTAGTGATGCTCGTCCATAGCGAATACAATTATAGCTATACAAGTCCAAGATTGACTAAAGAATACAGATGATGACTGCCCACTCCTTCCCAAAGTAAATACACATCGATCTCATATCTCTAGAAGTCAATTTTTTAAACTTAGACTAAGCCTATATAAAAATTTATGATGTTTAATGCTCCCTCGGTTCCAAACTGTAAATCATTCCAACTTTTAAAGCATTTTAAGTTTGACTAACAATATAGAAAAATTATAAATATTTTATGACATCAAATAGGTATACTATAAAAATAAAATTAAGGAACATCTAATTATACTTATTTAGTATCATAAATGTTATTACGTTATTATACATGTTTGGTCAAATTTGAGAAGTTTTAACTCTGCAAAAAAGTTAGATAACTTATAATTTGGAATGGAGCAAAGTAAGTATCATTAGATTATGCTTAGAGTATATTTTTATAATAAACTTATTTGGAGGTACAAGTATTGACATTATTTTTTATATTTCTAGTTCATTTATTTTAGATCGGATGGAGTATGCTGAGCTAACACGACATAAAAACAAGGCAACATGCATGACATAGGCCATGCTCTGGCTAAATAAAGGACTTCCCCGCCTCACAATCACGATCTAATTAAGTTGGCACGAAGCATGCATGACAAAGGTCGAGATGTGCTAGCTACACGGCATCAGTAGCAAGCACCCTCTAGGCGTCTAAACAAGATGATGCACGCACGCAGACAATTGCGTTTGCGAGCCTAGGAATCGAAGTAGCAAAAGACACGACACGGATGAATAATGAATAGCTAGTGTAGTATAGTACGTACATATCCTCTTGAATTTTTCCTTGAGGTCGCTCAGGTGTTCGCTCTTGGTGACCCAGAAATAGTAGTCCGGGTAGTCAGCCTGATACACACAGTTTGCGGGTGTCGCCGTCCCAATGGCCAACACCGTAGCAGGTCCCTCGGCGCGCTGCGCCTTCCTCACCGCCTCCAATGTTACCTTCCCAACCATTTCGTTTCCTGCCGGATGCTGGCACAGAGAATTAACAGCAACAAGCTCACTGGTGATGGCCAAGCTTATCGTAGTATCAAACTCTTGTGCTTTGCTGGGAGGTTGTGGTCGACATATATATAGGAAAGGGCAGCAACAAGCTGGCTTGATAGTCACGTTCACGTCGACGTCTCTCCTACACGAGAATAATGTGGGCAGTGTTCAAGTCCGTATAAAATGCTTGGACTATTAATCCATTGTACTACTTTGAATGTGGCTACAACATAAGAGTGACTCTCTAATTAAGTCCAAATATCTTTTGAATTCTCATCCCAATCTCTAAGCTGAATAGAGTTTTCAAGTTCCTCTTACTGTTAAGTAGCTTGTTGTGAAAGAGGCAAACTGAAAATTCTATCCAATTCTTGCACTAGAAAGAATCTTATGGAACATTTAGGTTTTCTAGTGAAGGAAAAAAAAAAAAAGTTGTGGATAGATTTCATTATAATTCAATCCTATCCAAGGTTCTATCTAGAAGAGACTTGTATTGCAATTTGTGGGAACAAAGTAGCAAACTTGCTGAAGATTTTGAAAAGTTTGATGATATCCTTCCACCAGAAAGAGCCCACAGGGCATCTAGCTTGTGTTGGTGTTTGAGTGTTACAGTAAAACTTGGTCTACCCAGGGAATGTCTACTCTGTTGTAGAATTTGTCCAGGTCTTTCATACGAAGTGCATTGTTCTGTTTCAAGTCAATGATTCCTAGGCCACCCTGTTCCTTTGGTTTGCAGGCAACTTCCTATGCTATCAGGCATGATCCTTTTCTATTAATGTCACCATTGCTCCATAGATAATGTTTTCTATACACATCAATCCGTTTGATAACTTCAGAGAAAATTTTGAGGCTGCACATATAAAACATTGGTAAGGCTGATAACGCTGAGTTAACTAGGATGAGCTTTCCACTCATACTTGCACATTTCGATCTAAGTGTGTGACAAAGTATCCTCTTATGTTCGTACTTTTTTAGCATGGCAAATTAAAATTTTTTTGAAGCAAAACTCCGAAGATAAAGTTGATCAAAGAATAAATGATAAGCAGTTCTATAAAAACCAGTCTATCTTGCAATAACTAATGACTTGAATGTGGCTAATAAAGCCCATGGGTGACAAGATGACAAGAGGTGGATAGTATGCCAATATATTCAAATTAAGGAAGATGTCTTGGTTATATGAATGGTATCTTCAAAAAATAATTAGCATTGCAGCAACTCTTGATCAACAACCAAAGTTCTCCCTTGCTTGGAATGCACGAGTAAGCTTCAGGGGATCTTGT
Source organism: Chrysopogon serrulatus (assembly GCA_015844335.1). Lineage (NCBI taxonomy): Eukaryota > Viridiplantae > Streptophyta > Magnoliopsida > Poales > Poaceae > Chrysopogon > Chrysopogon serrulatus. Next base: position 39,617 of record JADLZL010006260.1, on the reverse strand, counting down.
TGGCAGTCCTTAATAATGAAATTACATCTGCCAATTTAATTTAAAAAGGGATGGAAGAGGCATATTCCATGCATATACACTTTATTATTAACCTAGTTCCACTTGTATTAGAGATTTATTCATTTTTATATATACAAGTGAAAAGAGCCAAAATGCGCAACTAAAAAGGCATATTTCACTCTATTTTGGCTTGGGTTGTGAAGGAATGCCCATGTATGTTGCAAATCTGTGCCAAGAAATGACATAACCGAGATCTAGACCCATCTAGGAGATCACCACGCAAAAGCTGGGCCTGAGGGGGCCAGCCTTGGTGCGGCCGCACTAGGGGTGCGCCAGCATCCCCCTCTCACCGCCTCTCGCCACCGCTTTTTTCGCGTGTCGGTTCCCTGATCTTAAGGGAGGTCGTTTTCAATGGTTACTATATTTATCTTCTCCAAAATCAACCTTGGTTAGTATAAAACAAGGGGAGGAAGAGCACCTCCAGAAATAGAGATCACAACCGAGATCGCAACCATACTTGAGTAGCATCTTATGCTTTTGTATTTTATGTTTTACTAGTTCTAGTTGGAGCTAGAAAGCTACCTTAGGCTTAGAGGGCTTGAGTCCTTAGAGAAGAATGACGATATGAATAAGATATATCATTTCTCTAAGTTCTTATTCTTGTTCTCATTTTATCATTATAGTGGGCAGCCTCACCGACCATTTGCTTGTCAAGATCCTCAAAGTTGTAGACATAAAAATTTATGTAACATTGTTGCTGACAACTTTTCATTTAAAATTATTTATCCAATGCAAGGTACTTAAATTTTCACATTTGAATTTCAAATTTCCATCTGACCTCAGATGGAGAAATGAGCAATACAAAAGTTATAGGGCTAAAAAAACTTATGCAACTTTATGTTTGATAGCGACCTTTTGATTTGACATCATTTAGCCAAGAAAAAAATATGATTGGCTTTTCTTACATTTGAAATTCAGAATTTTCAAATGACCCCGGATGGACAAATGAGAAAAACCAAATTTGTAGATCTCAAAAAGTTATAAAACTTTGTGGTTGACAACTCTTTCATTTGAATCTATTTAGGGTCTCAAATATTTATTTCAAAACTAGCAGAAGATATAATGAGGAGGACAAAGATCTTATTTGGACACGTGTTATACATGTGGAATGGTTATATTGAAAAATGTACAAAACAAACTTTGTAGAAGACAACTTCATTTGAATCCTTGTCCCAAATACTCATTTCAAAATGAGATGAAGATACAAAAAGTAAAAAATATCTCATTTGGACACAAGTGTCTTACAGGTAGAGTGGTTAGAGGACAAACATGTGAAGCCTAAGGTCATGGGTTCGAGCACCGGCGGTCGTGCAGTGCGCGAAAATCGTCTGACTTGTGAAGGGCTGTGGGTTCCATACTAATATGTGCTCAGTGGGGTCTCTCTTAGTATGTTTTTGCTATTTTTCTAGATTTCCTGAGCACCTCATCAATGCCAGTTGTAGAACTGGCAGTGATAAGCCCCCATCACTGTTACTTTCATACTGCTGGTTCAAAAAACTAGCAGTGGTGGGGATTTTGTACCGACAGTGATGTTCAATTCTATAATAGTGATGATCTATAGTAGTCAGTTTGTTGTGTTCATGCATGTCTCATCAGGCAGAGTTGGAAAGTGTACGAGGTTTGCTCTTTGCTTGTGTTCATGCATGTCTTTTCAGAAAACACATGTCTCGTCAATCCACAACCCACAAGGAGTTTGAAAGTGTACAAGGTTTGCTCTTTTTTGTGTTCATACATGTCTTCTTTAGGCCCCTAGCAAATGTAATGCATACAAGCCAATGAAAGAGAAGTGAGGATTGATGATGTTGGTGAGTGCCAAACTAGAGCACAAAAGAGCTTGGATATAATGGAAATAGAGGTATGCTCTTCATGTGGCTCCAAATGGTTGGCCAAACTTGCATCTTACTAGAGATGGCTGCTTACCGGCCTATCCCGCTTAATATGTGGTGCACATGTTTTAGGTTGTTATAGAATAGCAAATCTTCACCGATAGCTATATAAGTGACATTCAGCTATGTAGACCATAAATTTTGGACTGAGATAGCTGCTTACCCCTCGTCCTAGTTAATATGTGGTACACTTTATTTTGACAGTACCGTTAGGACCAAAAGGGTCCACATGTTACATCACCCAGCCAAAGTACTACTGAAAACTATGTAGACCATTGACAAATGTTCAAATAAAATTTGAAAAAAGGATAAACCGTCTGAATAAAATTCTTGGACTAGTGTAGCAGTTGAACAAAAAACTTGACTATTTCATGAAAAAATTTATGTTGCCAATAATGTGAACTTCGATCCCTTTGGCAAACTTGCCCACTTATTGAGTCAAGAAAAAAAAAAAGGATACTCCAACAAAGTGCCTAAATCTGTTTTGTGGAACAGTCCTCGATCCGTTTGGTGTAACTATGAGATGTGAAAAAAAGTGCCCTGAGCTATGACACTATGGCAGTAATCATAATCATTAATAGAGGTAGTCATGTTTCATATGGCATTGCTAGAGCATGGACATCCGGAGGATGCTTCCGTCCCGCACACCAGCTGTTGCAGTTGGTTTCCCCTCTATTCCCCACATCCACACCTGGGCTCAAAACGGTCGGACGTCACTTGATCAAGCCTGCATCTCCCGCACCCATGTGGGGACCCACACTGCTTGAACAGTGCCCACGCGGGGACTGCTCACATCCTTTCCCACTTACTACATGCATCCCATGTGCAAGACGTGATCTACTTTAGAAACTTCTAGATGCAATATTTATAACATAAAAAAGACAGATGAAACACTTGAGATATTCTTTTAAAACTCTTGCAAAATTAATTTAAAACATTAATATATACAACATTCAGATAAAACACTAGAAACATATGTGTGTGAAACATATATAATATCCAGATAAACACACTTGCAACATACTTCAGAAAAAATCAGATAAAACATTGGGGACAGATGCTTTCAACATACATATACAGCCATTGCAATTTCTATCTTCCTTTAATATCCTTGTGAAACACTTGAAACAAACCTCAAAAACATAAACATTTGAAATATACACTTGCAATATGCATCGTATCCGGTGTAGCCTCCTCCGCCATCTGCATCGGGGCACCATAGCGTAGCAGAAGGCAAGGCCGGAGGCCTTCCTCATCAAAGCCCTTGCTCTGGCCGCACTTGCCGTGTGTTATCGAGTAGGGCGAGTGGTAGAGCAAGAGCAATGACAGGAGCAGTAGGGTGGGCGTGCAGAGGAACAACGATAGGAGTACCGGGTGGTAATTAAATCAACGGGGCTGGCGGCAGGGAACAGCGGTGGGAGGAGTGGCGTGAGTAGGGTGGTCGACCACATGTGGAGAATTTTGTTTTAGAAAAATGCGGACGACTACACGTGGCCCGGGGGAGGGTAGAAAGAGCCTTGTAGGCATGGTACACCAACGGCGATGTTGGGCGCCCGGACGTCCCGACACTAGCACCTACCCGACATCTGCGTGTTGCACCGATCCGCACCGCTACGCCCGCCTACCGCGTGTCCGCCCACGCTTGCTGCCACGCGTCCCCCACCTCTTGCAGCTGTGCGCGCCCACCTCCTACTGCTGCTACGCATGCGCCCACCTTCTCCTGCTGCAGCTCGCCCACCTCCTGCTGCTGCTGCACGTGGGCCCACCTCCTGTTGCTGCTACCATCCATGCGTGCACACCATCTCCTACTGCTATTGCTGCATGCCACCAACGCAAGGTAGCAGAAGGGGGTAGGAGGGAGATGCAAAACACCAGATTTAGTTTTTGCAAAAAATAACAGATCTAGATTTAAAACTTTTATATGCAATAATTGCAACATACGTCTAAAGACATTGAAACATTTGAAACATGTATTTGAAATAGTAACAAAATCATTTGAAAAAACACCTAAAAACCAACGCCCAACCCCATACGTAAAACCAGTGCTTGACACCAAGGCGCGGCAAATGAAAAGACGAGAAGACAGATGCAATACTCGATTTAGTTTTAAAACATCCAAATACAACAACTGCAACATACATCTAAAAACAAATGAAACATTTAAAACATGTTTTGAAACACTTGGAAAACACACTTGAAACACACTTGAAAACCATTGCAACCATATAAAACATCCAAATAAAAACACATGTAACATATATATGAAACATATGCAACATGCGGATAAACACAATTGTAACATGCGTTTGGGAAACACATATGAAATATATTTCTGAAAATATCTTAAACACTTTCGAAACACTCTTGCAACATGTCTCTGAAAACAAATGTAACATGTACAACATTCCCCAATCTACCATCCATATAATTCAATTGCAACATACCTCTAAAAGCATCCAAAACAACCAAAACATACAATTGCATCATAGGAGAGAGAGAGAGAGAGAGAGAGATGGGTGCGAGGAGCCCCATGGCCGCCAGATCTGCAAGTATTGGAGGCTCTCGTTGGGGAGATCGCCTGCGGTGAGAGAGAGGGGCTCCGTCGGGTAAAGGAGGAGGACGCCGGGATTGGTGAAAGTGCCATCACGGTGTGGGGACGCCTTTTGCGTGGAGGAGACTACCACGCCGGATCTACGTTGTGCTCTATGGATCCACCATGGGAAGACCACCATGGCCGCCGTCATGGTGGGTGAGGGTGCGCCGGTGTGGTGGAGGCACCACACCACGCCGTGCCTCGTAGGGGCAAAAAGCAACAGCAGGGGCAGTGACGGCATCGCCATGGACGAGCAGGATGCGTTTGAAGAACAGGGGGGAGACGTGGGTGTGGCTGTGGGAAGAGTGTGGGCATGACTGTAGGAAGTAGATGAAAACAAAGGAGTGGGTAGGTGGGGGAAGGAGCTGGCGCCTGATATTTTTGATGGGGAAAGGAACGAGTGGACAACAGCTGGGGTGGGTAGGTGGGGAAGGAGGTGGTGTCTAATATTTTTAAGGATAAAGAAACAAATGGACAGCAGCTAGTCAGGTGGCGCTGGGTGGGTTATCCGTCCGGACGGCTGCGGTTGGACGAACGTGTGATAATTATCATTACCGGTACACCAACTAGTCCATCCAGTGCGGAGGGTCCCGTAATCAAAGAATTATCTTTTTCATATCTACTACTAGTAGCAGAGGACCTGCATCCTTCTGTTTATTAATAGTAGTGTTGGCACCAAAAATTAACACATGAGTCACCAGTGAATAGATTGTTTCCCATTAGTTTTTGAGCAAAGTAGTAAGGACATAAATTCCTCGATTACGGCAAAAAATGCAACCGACTGTTTTATGAGCAACAACAACAGTGTTACTTTGATGACGCTGGAGCTTGACCTACATGAAAAGTAAAATAAAATAAAGGAACATGATAATACTGGCCAGGTGGTTCCTACGAGCAAGTTTGGTTGTAATTCATGTTTTGGCACATTTTGGAAAAGGCTTTGATCTCTCGGAGCAGACCAACCCCTTGTAAATATAAGGGTCATGACCAATTGAGGTGCTAGCGCACACAGTCAACTAAAAACCAATCTACTTGTATCACTTTTTGCCCTAATCTATTTCTTAACCCTATATGTTGCTGATTGTCGCTTCATTCCGACAACCAACGAAGGCCGACCTAGGGCAACCTAACGGTTACAGGGTTTCTTCTCGGGTGAGAGCTTCATTGATTCCTTTGCTAGTTTGGCTTGAAACTAACCGTTCTTCATCACGTTAACATGCTTGACTATTCTTTGGTGGTTTGTTAGTAAACCTCGCTGCTCCTCACCGTCAACTGCCTACTGTGTTTGCCTATGATGACTTAGGCGGTCTAGCACCAGGTGGTGTGTAACTGATCTTTGGCATCAACAGTTTGATTCATCACCAAGACATGTATATTTGTTATTAAGGACCAAGAGCGAGCTAGTACAATACGGTATTGATGGCATACACGACATGTTTACATGGCTGGATGTATATATATGCCTTAATCTGGTGCGTTCACAGAATGCCACCACAGAGCACATTCTAATTATGAGTGTAACACATGAAGATGGAAGCAGAGTATAATTAATAAGCACATACTTATTATGAGCTACTTTACTTTTGTGAATTCAAGGGCCCAGACGTTGGCGAAGATGTATGTAGCCGTGGGTTCTCTAGAGAAGCCGGCCTCTTTGGCGAGCTGCGAGAACTCCTTCTTTGTCCTCTCCTTACCGCTGGTTAACAAGACCATCATCGCTAGATCGAGGTCGAACACTCGTTCCGCTGCTAGTGTTTGTTCTGGTGTCTCTGGGAGGATGTACTCCAGAATGATCATTGTCCCGTTTGCCGGGAGAGCTGTATAGCAATTCTTGAGGATCTTGACGCACTCCTTGTCGCCCCAATCGTGGAGAATCCACTGCATGCACCAAGTACATTATATGTTTAGAAATAATCTTCAACGCATGTGCATTATTTTTTAATTTAAATGGTTATTATTAGGATTAGATTATCCTTGACCTTTTTTTGCGACTCAGATTATCCTTGACTCAACATTGAATATTCTAAAAATACATGCGGCTAGAAGACAATGAACCAAAACATATAAAAAGACGTCCGGCTACTAGAAGACAATGAACAGTTTTTAGAAAGATATAATTGTAGAGAAAATCAACAAAACGACCTTTAGCGAAACTGCATTTCCGCGTGGAATATTATCAAACATGCTGCCACCAACATGCTCCACACCTGCATGAATAGAAAAGCTCTTCAATATACATGGGAATATGGCAACATAGCATTGATATTATGTACACATGCATATATACTCCCTTGTTCCCTAAACCAAGTCGTTCTCATGAAAATATTAAAATTTGTTGTCAAATATTTTGCATCAACTTATTTTAAGATACAAGTATTACTAATATTTTTACATGTCTTGTTAAACTTAATGTTTGACCGACATAAATACCATTGATACTTACTTAGAGACAAGTGAATATATATTAGGGTAAGGCTTTATACGGTACGTACTTTCAGATGACTACAGACCATCATTCAATTATTTTGATCATGTGTGATCTGGAAGATATGGTAATATTTTTTATTTTGAAATTTAAATTTGATACATTTCATTACCATGTAGTTTTGCATGTGATTTAATTTGATATACACTTGATTTCTTGATTTTGCATGTCATATGTTTGCATGATAGCGTGTGATTATGTGTTGTTGTTTGTATGTTAGCGTGTGTGTTTATATACGTGTTAGGTGAGTGGTAACGTGAGTGTGTGTTAGCATGTGTAGACGTGTTTAGTGATGAGTAGTACACCTGCTACTGTATGTGTTGTATTTCTGTTAGGACAGTTAGCAAGTTCGTATTCCTCAGCCACAAGCTACTTGACTGAGATAGAAGCTGACGACGAACGTCCTGCTGTACATGTTGGCTGTCCACTCATCATGGCGTCGCTATGGCGTCGTGATTCCTCCCGTCATTAGGGGGTCGTGAGGCATTTTTTTTTTTTTCTAGGATTTTCTATTTATTTATAGGTCTTGTTTGGATCTTATAAACTAGTAGTTGACTAACAATTACTCTGTAAGGATCAAATAGGTAAACTAGTGAATAAACTAATAACTAATCTAAAGCTCAACTAGTTACTAGATCATTAGTCCATAAAACTTAACTATTTGATGAACTATTGGTTAGTTTATTGGATCCAAACATGACCTTAGTTAATTTGTAGAACTAAAAAAATAAACAGCTCTGATTTTTATTTACCTCTTATAGCAGGTAATAGGAGTACCATAGCATTGTCCATTGGGATAACACATCCTATGTAGGAAAACGTACTACAAACCATTGCATCTTATCGCTAAAATCCAAATTATAATACGTTCGGGCTTTAAAGAATCATAGCTTTTGCTACTGTACCTGGTATATATTATGTTTAAACATATAGTCAAAACTATGCATGTCACTACGTCAGAATAGACAATCATTGTCATACTATCATTTGTTGGTTGCTTTGAAAGCTTATGTAATGGTGCATAAATGCAAGTTCGTGGTGTCAACCGGAAGTGATAGGACAATGAATAGTGACAAATGGATCTATCACTATCTGTACGTGGCTTCAATTGCTAGTGATAACTATTTTGCAAAAAAATCATAAACTTTTATATGAGATCAGATTAGGATAATCTTTAATTTGTACCAAAAGTGTAGAATTTAAAGAAACTAAAACATTATAGTTGACAACCTTTTAGTTTGAGATGGTTTACGAGTCTAAATATTGAATATAAGTTCTCGGATTAGATTTTATATGATTAACAATGTGAAATGGAAAAAAGTCAGCAAAAAGTTACAGTACTTGGCAGGATCTAATACTTTGCATTTAACAACCTTTTTATTTAAGATTATTTTAAGTATCAAATATAAAATATAGATTTTAAAATTATGTAGTTGAGAGAACAAAGTTATGTTTGTAGTCATATTTATTGCGTAGCTCTGCTGATATATGTTCTTCAGCAAATACGAACGTTGAGATCTTTAGTTCTAATCCTAAATTTTGACTTTTTTTTAATTCCAACAAATTTGAAAAATAATCTAAAAGGAGCAAAGGCTTTGCCGTAACTTCGGTGCATGCATTCTATTCTATTAAAACATGTTTTTCCCCTTGATTATTATTTTTATTCATTTAACTATTTTATGTTGTTTAAAAATCAAATATTGTGATTTGTTGAAATATCACTTCCTAAGGCCTTGCATGGATGCCCATATATCTACCTCAGTTCATGTGTGTTTTGTAGTGGCTTGTGATGGTATTTAACTAAATTCCATCCCAGCCCACTTTAACACATTTAATTGAGCTGGATACATGACATCCACAAGAGCTAAGGGGTTGTTTGGATAGAGGAGGATAGGGAATGGGATAGGAAAAGAGAAATAGATGAATAGCTAGGATTAAATGAACATACAAAATGAATGGCTAAGATGCATTAATACCTTTTGGGGAGGGTGGGATAACTCTATCCCAATCCCTATTCTACCCCCATCCAAACATCCCTTAAAGGTAATTAACTAGAAGGGTATGGTCATGTCAGAAAAAATAAAAAATTATATGGGCCGACACAACATGAGACTAATAATCTAGAACACATTAGTTGAACGATCTAGAACACATTAGTTGAACGATGTAGGCAAAGTGATGGAACTATAAGCTCTTTACGATCTTGAACTTGAGATGGTCATGTAGCTAAAGGTAACTAGAAGGGTATGGCTATGCAAGACTAAATATAAAAATAGAAGTGATGGAACTATTCGCTCTTTGCGTTTGAAAAATAGAAAAGGAATCAACTGACCTTCAATCGGAGATGCCTGCGCAATTACATGAGGAAGGTCGTAGTTGATGCCCCTAATATTCTCATATTGACTTCTAATCATTTTCAACGTGGTGCCATTGCCGCCGCCCACATCGACGAGCACGCTGTAATTTTCAAAGCCACGGAAGACCTCGACTAGCCTCTTCGTTATGATCATTGAAAGGCTTGCCATTGCCTCGTTGAACGACGAGTTCATTGTCCCGTTTGCAGCAAGGTACTCAAATAGCGGCATGCCGAATGATTTGTCAAATGGTGTTTCTCCCTCCAACACCGCATCTTTTATGTTGTACCTATAAATTGATTAATGTAAAACGTAAGGTTTTTTAAAAGTGTTCTCAATTGGACAATGTCTATGCTCTCTCAAGTTTGATTAAGAGAGCCACAGATGACGATCAAATCGGAGGGGTCATTTCTAATCTTGTAGATATGGAAAGAGGAATCATTTCTCATCTTGTAGACGAAGGATTGTCCATATTTGCATTATGCAGATGCCACAATCCTTTTCTTGGTCCATGCTATGAAGCAAGCCAAAAAATATGAAATTTTTGCTCTGACATTATCCCTTTCTTGGACCATGAAATGGAGTAAGACAAAATATGAAATTGTTGCTCGATTTCTTTGAACAATATCAGGTCCAAAGATTAATTTTCACAAAAGCGAGATTTTTTTGTATTGAGCAAGTGAAGTTTTTGTTGTGAAGTAACGTACGTACCAGGCCTCCATGAGAGTCTTGTTTAGCATCATCATCCCAGTTGGAACCAGCGACTCCACGCCGCTGCCCGTTGCAAACCACTTGCACACGGGTGCCGCCGCGTAGCGCCGGCAGCTCTTGCCATCGGGGCCCAACTCGGTTGCGCACCTGACCACGCTATGCGAAGCCAGGAACCGGAGCATGCGGTCTACCATGGTGTCCGCCGTAGCAGGACATGGCAACCCTGCCGTGAGCTCCTCCGCGCTCATCGCGCGTTCCGCAGTCAGGAGCCGGTCCATGATGCCGAGCTCGATGACCGCCTTGATGGTAAATGATACGGCGAATCCGCCAAGGAGCTTCAGAGCATACATGCACGTCTCGTCATCATCATCTTGGTTCCTAGCTACGGTGGCGCGCGCGGAATTACAATAGCTGGCCATATCTGCTGCCAATCAGCTGCACGACGGCGGCTATGCTATGCCTTCCGCATGGTGCTCCCTGTATTTATATGTGAAGCAGGATCCATGCCCTGTATTTATAAGTCAAGCAGGATGGGCTTTCATACTGTACATATTTCTATATCTATACCTCTATACCTCTATTTCTATATCTATATCTATATCTATATCTATATCTATACATATATCTATATCTATATCTTATCTGTACCTAATATTAAAGAGGCAAAAATTCAACCTATTTTTTTATCCATCAACTTGTGAACCATCTATTTTTTTTATATGTCTCTCTGAAACTACCTCCTCTGGATTTATATATATAGCCCTGCTTACATGAGTTAGAGTAGCTTTTATCTAGCGTGATAAAGATTTAGATTCTAAAACTAATTGCCTTCTTGGGTTATGACTCCTACTCCAAATAGATTTTGATCCTGAATAACATGTCTCTACCTCTCATGTTGTTGCCTTGTCCGTATTTAGTCTATTCTTTTTTTTCTTCCGCTCCACCCCTCGTAACCGTAGTTCCTTCAAGGCTTGTGAACAGAAAACAACAAAAACTACACGTATGCATGTGTGGAAAGTGGCAAAAATACAAGCATAGCCACGGATGGTAGCTAGGTGTAACAGCAAAACGGGTAGAATGGTCGAGCTACGGTCGAGGAGAGGCAGTGGAGGCGGTATACGGTGAGATGCCCTAGGGTTTGGGACGGCGGTGTGTGACAGTGCAGGGAGAGAGAGACGGCGACAACTTTTTTTGCGACGAAAAGAAGAATTATATTAGATAATAGTTGGGTACAACAACACATTATAGTTCCTCTGGATTACACAAATATCTAGAAATTCATCTAAATTGTACCCACACTGTGAATAGCTCCAGATCTCAAACCCAAACCTATTTAACGCTTTGTATGGATGACTGCACAGGCAAATATTCGGCAACAATTATTTTCGGCCAGACAGTAGATGCCCAACGGACGGCCAACATTCGTGCAGGCGGAGTTGAGAAACTTCTTCTTCTTCTTTGTGTCTTCCTTTTTCTTCTTTCTGCCACCGAAGAACGAGGAAGACTGATCTGAAAATTATTCTCCCTAGTCCTTCATCGTGGCCAGATCCAACCACAACAAAACGAAGAAGGGACCGGAGAAAATTATTCCATGGCGGCGGCATTATCTCCACCTTGATGCCGCCGTTTGGAAACACACGTCTCCATGTCGTCATGTCGATGAAGATGCTAATGCCGTAGATGCTGCCTTCATCTTCAACATGTCCACCATAGAGAAAACGATTCCACCCCACACCCTTGCCGTTGTCGGAGAAGAGCAGGAGGAAGAGATAAATCTCCAATACCAAGAAACTTGGCATGGAGAAACCCTAAACCTAAAGACTCGATCTAATAGAAAAAACTTACTAGAAAACAATGGATCTCCACTCCCTCCGACCTCCGGTGATATGCCGGAGGAGGAGGGAGGGGGACTAGCAGTGGAGACACCGAACGGCGGCGGCGGCGGGAGTCACAGGCCGCGAGACACCTAACAGAGACGCGTGTCTAAGAATTTTTGGGGCGGCGACAACTTGGAGAGAGGAAGAACTGGTGGTACGAGAAGAGAGAGGAAGAAGATAAACCTGATGACTATTTTCTTGCTTAATCCCAACGGTGACAAGACCCCTAGCATTTAAAGTCCGGAAAGACTTAATCCCTACTTAATCCCTAAGCAGTCTCAGGAGATCCTTATAGTAGTTAGATTCTCCTTTCCTAAAGAATCGTAAATCTTTCCAAATCTATTAGAATTCTATTATGGTAACTAACAGAATGATGTGGCGATTGGCAACGGCGACAATGACAAGAAGGATGCTAGGACGCCAGACGCCCTAGGGTGGCAGTTCCCTCCCATTGCTTAGGTTTCCGATGATACTAGTTGTGCACTATAAATATTAATATTTTTAATATAAAATTAGTTAAAGTTATTTTTCGAGAGGCGAAACTGACTCTTTTGGGACGGAGGGAGTATAACTTTGGCTTGGTCAATTTTTCATCCGAGGTCATTTGTAAAATTTGAATTTCAAAATTTTAGAACTTCATATACAAATTATGGACCCTAATTGATTTCTAATCAAAATATGTCAACTACAAAGTTGCAGAGAGATCTACCACTTTTATATTGACCATTTTTCATCTAAGATTGTTTGTACAATTCAAAAAAATTAAATTTTAAAATATGAGAGCTTTAAACATAATTCTGAACTATAAATGATTTCAAGTCAAAAGTCATTAACTACAAAGTTGTAGATATTACATCTGACTTTGTTTGAAAAAATTATGAACTTTACTTGGCTATAGCTTACGGCAAAGCATTGCTGAAAATTATTTTCACCATCGGTTTGTAATACAAACCGGCAATGAAAATGGATCGACTAGAACAAACCTGCAGTGAAGATAGGTTATTACCGCCGGTTTGTGTTACCAGCCGGTGGTGATAACAGCTCCTATTTTCACCAATGGTTCATCACGAACCGGCAGTGAAAATCATATCATCATTGATTTGTAATACGGACCGGTGGTGATGATTATCAACGCCAGTTTTCAGCAAATCGAAGATGAAAGTGGCAGCAGCGATTAACCTTTCTATAGTAATGGTTGCAAGTTGACCATGGTCACCTACTCCTTGCCATGGAGGTGGTGGTGGAAGAGAGATACCAACGGTGGGACCTATGAACATATGAACCTATGCAATGAAACTAGGTGTTGAGAAAGAGGTTTCACCTTAAAGTTTTATATCTGATGAAATACTCCATTGAAACTACTGGCTTTAGACCTAAGCCGTGATCAACTCTAAACATCAAAATCATGTTTGCATTCTTGATTCTTCCTCTATGGTGGTCTTTTTTTTTTTGGTGCGAGTTCCTCTATGGTGGTCAATACTAGTATCTTTCTAGAATCGATCGAAGAAGCCTCCTCAATGATGGAGATGGTCCAGGACGTAATGGGCGTATTCAGAAGTGACACATTACTGGCGAAAGCAGAGAGCATATACGTCAACCATGACGAAACCCTTTCTGGAACTCAGCCTGCTGTAGGGCCCGCCCGGACCGTCGTTTCTAGGGATTGGGACTCCGATGTCAACTTGGATTTTGGAAACATTGTCGGCGTCGATTCGTGCGATGATGACCCATGCTGCATGAGGCTTCCAGCCATCCAATCCACCGATGAAATGAAACGTCGTCACGGATCTAACAGCCGATCGATGCTATGCATGGCGACGACAACACGCTAACGCAGCTCATGCCGCATGTATGCACTCCCTCGTTTCCAAAAAAACAAAAAAAATGATTATAGAACTAGAACAAGTTATTAAACATTTGGAAATTTAACAAAATTTATAGAAAATATTTAACACAATGTATAGAAAATAATATCAATATTTATATTTCTAATTAGATTGTCACCATAAAAATATATTTTTTATATATAAATATAGTTAGATTTAAAATTATTGGTCTCATTGGTAATTTTTTTTTTATGGCCGAAGGGGAGGGTAATATAATACACGGTAGCCAATAGTTATTCTTTTCTAATTTCTAAATTATATAATAACCAAAAAGATAAGAATAAAATAAATGAAATTCATTGTTGACATTATGTACTCCCACTCCATGAACAAATAATTGCAAATTCTTATATAAGTATATGTATCATGTCGAAGGAATTGACGATAACCGGCAAAAATAGACAGAAAAATACTTGCTTTTTTTGTTTTGTGATGAAAAATACTTAGTCCGATCGACAATAGCTGCACGCATGCTTCACTTGTTTCACATGATTTGTATGTCCCTTGTGCGTGCACCACGCGTCTCTACCTTCATCGATCAGGCGGCGGCGGCGCGGCGGTGCCGAAGACGTGCGCCTTGAACTCCTCCATGCGGGCGGGGTCCAGCGACACGGACATCTGCACCTCGCCGTCGTTCCTGCCGCCGACGAGCACCATCTCGCCGTCGTGGTTCATGGACACGAGCTCGACGCGCTTGGGGCGGCCGAACCCGAAGTCGGCCGCCTCGTAGACGCGGAACCTCGGGCTGGCCGCCACGTTGGCGAGGCGCGTGAACGGGAGCCCCATCATCTTCTCCATCCACCGCTCCGTGCCGGCCAGCGGCGCCGCCTCCATCTCCGCCACGGCCGCCTGGACCGCGCGCGACGCCGCCAGGAGGCCGCGCTCGCCGACCAGGTCGCCGGCGTCCGCCGTCGCCAGGCAGCCCTTGATGCAGTTGCCCAGGTAGCCGTCCCCGACCGGCGGGTCCAGCCGCGCGCGCAGGTCGGCGAGGAACACCAGGTACGTGTCGTCGCCGGCGACCAGCCCCTTGGACCGCACGAACGACGTCCAGCCCAGCGCCGACAGCGCCACGAACGTCGACGCCGGCTTCTTGCTGCTGTTACTGCCGTCGTCGTCGTCGGCGGCGGCGGCGAGCGCGTCGATGCGGCGCTTGAGCGCCCGGATGTCGTCGCCGGCGAGGTAGAACGTCCGGCGAGCCAGTCGGAAGCGCTGGCTGAAGTCGTAGTCCGCCACGGTCCTGGCCTGATGCACACAAGAGAAGTTCAGTACGTGAGCGAGTCAAATCACGACGACAGAAAAACACACAAAAACCGTGCAGACATGATATATGCAAGATTTAATTTGGTACGCAACGTCCGTACCTCGGGCAGGTTGGGGGCGACCATCTTGAGCATGTGCCGCGCGAACTCGTCGGCGTTGGGGAAGTGGATGGCGTCCCGGCCGTAGTGCGGCGGCGGGAGCGACTTGGTGACGGGGAGCCGTCGCCGTCGCGGGCGGCGGACACCCAGGCGGCCATGAACCGCCACACGGCCTGGCCGTCGGCGACGGCGTGGTGCACTGAGAGGCCCAGCGCGAGGCCGCCGGCGCCCCCGGGGAGCCGCGTGGCCTGCACGGATAGCACGGGCGCCGGGAGCACCTGCGTGGGGAGCGCCGGCACCAGCGCCAGGAACGCCGGGATGTCGTGCGCCTCGTCGCCGGCGAGCCGGCGCACGTCCATGGCGTCGGCGTCGGCGTCATCCGCCTCCGCCTCGACGAAGGACACGCCGGGGTCGTCGGCGCAGTCCACGACCACGTCCCCGGTGGTGGCGACGTACGACAGCTTCCCGGCAAGGGGCAGGTACACCGCGAGCGTGGCGGCGAGGGAGGTCTTGAGGCGCGCCACCGCCGACGTGAACGCGGCATCGACGTCGTCGTCGCCCCCGGCGGGAAGCTCGTACAGGAACACCCGCTGGATGGGCGGCAGCACGACCCAGGGTGTGTCGAAGAAGGACAGCTTGACGACGGGGTCGGCGCCTCCGCCGGCGCCGGCACCGGCGTTACGCGCGACACGGACAGCACGCGTACCGCAACCGGGGCGGCGGGTGGTGCGCCGCCTGTGGCGTTGGCCTCGCCCATCGTTGTCGAGAGCCAGCGCGCCGCCGAGCAGTTGTTGCTTGCCAGCTAGCAGCCGTAGGGGAGGGAGAGCGCTATTGGGTTCTTGGAGACGACGACACGACGACGACGACGGATGGATTGGAGCCGCCGCGCGCCGGCCGGTGTTTTCGAGGACGAGGAAGACGAGGTCAAGTGCGATTTGTTTGCGTTGGCTCGTCGTCTCTCTCGCAGCGTATATATACAAATACAATACAACGCTTGCGCTGGATCAACGCCGGTCCGAGGTTTATGACTTTATGGCCCAAGCTAGGCAACAACCATATCCGTATGGATCTCCATGACGCCATGCAGTCTCATTGGATCGCAACACACGATGCATATATATCATTGAATTGAACTAGTAGCAAATCTTGATCGAACTTGTAGATTAACAAGTGATACTGCACGTCTGCACCCGTCGTCGTCTCTACGTGAAAAATAATCTATCAGCAGGTCCGGCAGCAGGCCGCGGGCACTACGATACGGGACGACGAATGGACGCCAAATGTAAGCAACTCTATATCTATATCTAATAATAAATCTATATCTATAGAGTGTTTAGAACTACTCCACAAACTCCACTATAGAATAGCTCCACAAAAACTTAAAGTTTGTAGAGTACCTTTTTAGATGCTTTCACAACTTCATTCTTTTCTCTAGAGTTGTGCATAACTGTTTGACAAAAAAATGTAGAACTAGGCTGAAAAACATAGAGCAGAGGAGCCCTAAACACCCCTATTTATCTCTATCTCTATTATATCTATATCTATATCTATGGTCTTCAGACAAAATGATTCTATCTTGGATAGATGAAACCAAATGTAAACTATCTTTTATCTAAAAAAATAATCTATATCTATATCTATATTTTTTCATCATAATAAAAAGACAAAATTTCTGCCACAAAAGTTTTAGTCCAACTAAGACATTGACTTGGTTACCATTTATTTTTTTTCATTTTCAAGTCCGAGTCCTTTTCAAAGATTTTTTTATATATTTGTTTGGACTATAGTTTTACGTTTCCTATTTCTTTTCCGATGCCACCGATCCTTATGTTAGTCATTAATAATGAGGAGAAGGCTCTGTGCCTCTGCCACAAGAAGAATAGAGGACCAAATCACGTACCAGTAATCGAGGCCACTACTCATATATATCAACAGAAAAAAAATGAGCACAAAATAAACAACGCCGCAAGATGATATGGAACAGAGCTTTGTTCGCGCGCCTCATCTACACTCGTGGTCGCGCCTCGCCCACATCATCCATGCCATCACGCCGTGCCCATGCATGGCGGGGCTCGATGTTGTCGTATGAGCCACTACTGGGCCCATAGCCCCGCGAGGTCCATGATGTCAATGTCGTGCTTGAGCCACTGGGCTCGTAGCCACCGTGGTTTCCAGAAAAAGTTTTGGAACTGGTTTTTACATGTAACAACATCTCGATCGCAAAAACACTTTACAATTATTGGAACACCAAGCTAGAGCGCAAAGGCACCGTACGTACGTAGTTAATCCTACCATAAATATCATTCAAACAATATTATTGGTAATTATTCGTTGTGATTAAAGACTTATTGAAAAATTCTAAAGCATGTGATCCTTAATAAATCTCGGAGTCACAAATCCAGCTCAAGTTTCTTCTCTCCTGTTGTGATTTTGTTTATTGCCTTTCTCTAGAGTTTCTTCTCTCCTGTTGCAACGGGCATAAAAACTAGAAAATCCAGCCGGTGGATACGCACACGCAGAGACATGTACACACACGTCGACAGTGTGATCCAACTCAAGTTGTACGTGGCACGTCTCTGGACCGCTCGCTACCTGCTACTATAGACGTAGAGCGGCCGCAAAGCCTCCTCAGCTCCCGGCCGGCCGCTTTCGTTCATCCGAGAAACCTCCCGCTTTCTGTGTGTCGAACGGAACCACATGCTGCTGGCCGTGGCCGTGGCCGGCCGGCCGCCGTGCGCCGCTGCTACACGACGACACAGAGTGCGGCCAGTTGCAAGAGAACGAGCGAACGAGCAGCGAGCAAGCGACGACGCGAACGTCACGACTACTCACGACGGCGACGGCTTAGAGGGTTCCAGCGGTGGACACATAAACTAATTATTAGACGACTTCCTGACCAACAATTTTTTTTGTGACAATAATATCTCAGCTGATCAACATATATTGTATATATACGTACACTGATGCTTGGGTAAGACATGGCGTCACATACTCACATTGCATGCGAAACGTACGGACATATATAAGGACACAAACAAAACATGCAAGCCTACATGTTTTCTTCAGGGAAACAAAAACACATGCAGACTCACTCCTTTCCAAGGAAACCGACATGTGGACCGCAAAGGAGTACAGTCCAATTTCACATTTTATACGCGCTCATGCGTACTACCTAGGTGGGCCAAGAGCCCTGTGTCGTAGTTAATTAATATAAAAAAAACATGGCACTTGAAGGTAAACAATGAGTGATATAGTTGATCATGTTTACTACACATATGATGAGCTTGTAGATCTTGTTAAGAGCAGCATGTCACTTTAATATAGAAACTAGAATGAGAAACATGGAACATATGAAAAATCTCATTTCATAGAATTCATGTGATCGTTCTAGCTGTTTACTTGACATGCTTATATGTTCACATGAGGAATTAAAATTAACTCATGATGACATTTTCCAAACTCATGAAAAGCTTGAAGAAGACCATGATTTTCTCACTAAGAGTATTTCCAAAGAAGAAACTAAAATTGATGAAAGCTCATCACATGAGTTGGATGGGCAATTGCAGTATGTGGCTAACTATTGTGTTGTAGGAAACAAGAATGTATCCACCTCTTGTCAAAATTTATGCACCTTGTTCTTTGTATTTGATGCTTGTTTTTTTTTGCATTACAATATAGAAGAAAACAGTGAGCTCAATGATCAAGCGAAGGATTTGAACGGTAAGGTGCATATGTAGGCATGGATCATCAAAGATCACACATGAGAAACTATTGAGGATCCACAAGAAATTTTGCAACATAAATGGTAAAAGTTTTCATTTCAAGTGCCTCAAATGGCACATGGGGCCAAGCCAACGGGTTTGGAGAATGAGCTTGTCCAGCGTTTCTAGGAAGTTTTCTCGATCACACAAAAGACTTGCACATTCTCTTACTTGATTGTGCATTTAAAGTGAGATTGGAAGTGATCCTTAGTGTATTTGCTTAGAGTTTGAGTATCTAGTAGCACTAGAGATCGCTCAAAGCCAATGGGATTGCTTATTTCTTTGGTGGTTGCCACCACCTAGACAGCTTGGAACTGCGGTGGAGGCCCGGCACATGTTGGTGATTGTTTGTGGCTGGCTTCCGGTGATTTATGAAGAGTTCTTGTGCCTATTCCCCGCTGGGAGATTCGCGAAAGGTGACTAGTGGATTGCTCATGTTATTGAGTTACCTCACTTGTGGGTAGTTACTAGCGGCACCTATGGAGGGTTAGGCATTGGAAGCCTATTAGATCACGCAACACCAAGTAGTGGCCGACACAATGGGGACTAGCATGCCAACAAGCACATGAATCTCGGAAAAAAAAAATCATTGTGTCATTTTGTCTCCTTTGAAATTTTGGTGTTCATATTGCGATTGATATATTCATCTTTTGCCCGTGATGGTAACCATCATCCTATCACTTGTACTACATTATTTCACGCTTGCTCTAGTAGTAGTATTAGTATAGTTTAGTTGTCTAGCTTGATCACCTAGAAGTAAACTAGTAACTTAGCCTTTATGTGAGAAGTAAAGATCATAGCACACTAGAATTGTTATTGGGTGGTTTGCCTAACAAGTAGATGTCGGTGTTTGACCATCGATAGCCCCGCCACTGGGTTCCCGTAGCAGCTGATTCGGACCTCGGCGAACGACTAGAACTTCCGGCGGTTTCACGCAAGAGACACATGGTTTATCCTGGTTCGAGCCCTCGTCGTCGAGTAAAAGCTCTACCCAAATTCGGCCTTGGCCTTTTGCGTTGGATTGATGTCCGATCGTATTGTTCGTCTGTTTTCTCTGTTAAAAAAGAGGTGCTCGCCTCCTTTTTATAAGAGGAAAAGAGCCGAGCTATGGTTTCTAATCCTAGTCGGACTCGTAGGAAGTGTTCGGTTCTTATTACAGAGGTTACTTTCTATCCGCCTAACTAGATTGATCCGTAATCTACTCGGATCCGATCTTCTTGTTCTTGTCCCGACGGGAGCCGTGGCCGGGTGAGTAGCCGTCTCACGCCCTCAGATCGACAAGCCCCGAGCATTTTGAAGTAGAACTCGGGAGCGCCTTGCTGCTTCGAGTGATGCTTCAAGTGGTCTAGCTGAAGATTTCTTCTTCCTCTCCGTTGTGCACCGTAGGTGCACTCATTGAGTGTAGCCCCCTCGAGCCTCTCGCTACTTATTTATAAGTAGCCGGAGGATCTTGAGAAAAAAGAAAAGTTGAGGGTGTATGCCCTCAGAGCCCCCGAGCCTTCGCCTAGTTGTTTTTTGTCGAAAAGAAGCCGGGCGATGGCTTTTAGTCCGCTTGGTATTGTAAGTGTGTTTCCTTAAGCGTAGCCTCCGAGCTCTTCCGAGTTCTTTGTAAAAATGAGGCGAAGGCTCGTGACTTGCTTTTAGCCGTAGCCCCCCAGAGCTTTTCTTGAGTTCTTTTCTTGAAAGTAGTTGAATGATGGCTTCGGTTGACATGCGCCCATAGGCGCACTCATTGAGTGTAGCCCCCGAGCCTCTTGCTTTTTGGAACAAAGAGCTAGAGGGTCCGTAGTAGCATGATGGCTTTGAAATTGTAGCCCCGAGCTTGAATTCTTTTCCTCAAAAGTAGTCGGGTGGTGGCTTTTTGATTGACGTGCGCCCATTGGCGCACTCAATGAGTGTAGCCCCCCAGCCTCTTGCTTTTTAGAACAAAGAGCCGGAGGGTCCGTAGTAGCATGATGGTCGTGAAATTGTAGCCCCCGAGCTTGAATTCTTTTCCTCAAAAGTAGTCGGGTGGTGGCTTTTTTGATTGACGTGGCGCCCATTGGCGCACTCAATGAGTGTAGCCCCCAGCCTCTTGCTTTTGGAACAAAGAGCTAGAGGGTCCCGAGTAGCATGATGGCTTTGAAATTGTAGCCCCGAGCTCTTGTCCGGGTTCTTCCTCATTGTAGAATTGGACAACGGCTCATGACTTGCTTTCACCGCTTTTTATATCCGCTTTTATGGTTGGTCGTTATACCGGGCGTAAAGGCTTTTACTGTTCTCGAATATTCCCCGAATATGCTCCTTTATCGCTTCCTTATTGCCCTCTTTTTATTGTCCTTGTCGGTGCTTCTTTGTCTTGGTGAACTTGGTCTATGTACGCCCGATCCGATCCTATAAATTGGACCTCCCCTCTCGGCTGCTTTTAGTGTCTTGTAGTGTGCTTCCTTCTATTTTTGTAAAGATGATAGTTTGTGAGGTGAAGCAGCCCCCCTGCTTCTTTCTTGTTCTTCCAAAGATGGTTCATTTAGTGGGTAGAAGAATTCTTGAGATAGGGATTAGAGGCGCACTAATCCCGGAGTAGCATTGTGATTGGAGGCTCGTTCTGGTAGGTAAAAGAAGTCTTGAGATGTGCCTTATGCTGGGTCATTTTGCACTCTTAGTTCTTCTTTTCCACTCGCCGAACATATGCTCAAGGTGGAAAGGTTGCCGATCCGCCTTGTCCTCTAGGCCGTGCGGTGCAAAGCGCCGGCCAACCAACGCAGGTGGAGCCCCTCTTGTTCACATGGGGTCCGATTCAACTTGTGGCTGGAGAGGCCTGATGTGATGCTTGAGAAGTCAGTGCTACTTTTGGCGATCTTAGATGCATTGTGTTGGTGTATCTAGGTTGCTTTGGATCTGCTCGGCTCATTCTGCCTCAGAGGTAGTCTGGGTCTGCAACGGCGACGGTCTTGGATTGCGCGTAGTTGTCTTCTATGACAGAATTCCACTGGGTTCATTGTAGACCGTAATTTTCTTCTATGGCTAAATTCTACAGGGTTCCTTGTAGCCGTTGCTTTAATGTTCTTTCTGAATTCGATGGGTCTTGTAAGACTTGTAACCTTGTATCCTGTAATATTGAAGAATATTTGATCCTGCAATGATCTGAGTTGTTTTGTCCTGAGTTTATGGTTGTCCGCCTTCGAGCCGACTTGTTCTTATTTGATATGGAGACTATCTATCTTTGAGCGTGATTTTGTTTTGGCTCGAAGTTGACCGACTTCCTTTGACTGAGTTGTTGGTGGCCGTCTTCTTTTTGTGTCGACTTGTTATGATAATATTGGCAAAGCTACCTTTCCTTGTAACGGCACAATACTTTACCGTTGGTGGGTAACGGGATAAGGACCATTATCCCGTGATTTAAGGGTTTACTGGGCCTTTCCTGTTACTGCGCCTTGTATCCGTTGGCCTTTTTACCGTTGCCCCTTAAGTGGGCCTTTTAAGACCGGTCTATAAATTAGCCGTGGTTCTTGTTCTTCTTCTTCACCTTGCCTTTGCTTCCTGAAACCCTAGCGCCGTAGAAAAAATCCCCAAATCTTTGCTCTTGTATTGCCGCCACGCATCCTCCTCTTAGTTTGGGTTTTTTGATTCGTTGCATGGGAAGGAAGAAGGTGGCCTCCAAGAAGTCGGTAGTTGAGAAGCCTGTCCTTGAGGAGGAGGTCGACGGCAGTGAATCCCGAGTTTGTTTGCTATGAAGGCCATCGCGAAAAACTTCCCCTCTCTACGACTACTCGGGAGAAGCATCCGGTCGAGCCGCGGGGAGTGGAGGATGATCCGTCCAAGGAATTCTCCGGTTGGATTGCTCCCGCGTGAGCATCGTGTTCTGTTCCTCGCCTGGGGAAATTGTTCTTTTATTTCTTTTGTTCGCGGGGGGGCTCGTCTTCCGGCCTGTTCCTTCCTTCACCGTTTTCTTCGCTATTTTTGCATCTCTCTCCATGATCTTACCCCGAATGGAGTTCTTCACCTTTCTATTTTTGTTTATTTTTGTGAAACTTTCCTTGGCATTCCTCCTTCCCTAAATCTGCTCAAACTTTCTTTTCCGTCTTAAGCGCGACCCATAATGATTCCCTCCACACCCTTGGTGGATGTGGAATTCAATTCCGGCGAGGGGCGTAAGTCGAGCAACTTCTTTGAGTACGATCTTGTTGAATCCGTGAAGGATTGGCGGTCTAAGTGGTTTTATGCTTGGTAATCTCGATGGTGGTCTTTGGTGCTCCAAAGACTCCAAACCTACTCTTGGGGTCCCGCCATTCCTAATGATCGGTGGGAGAAGGAGCGACTTATCTTTGCCGAGTTGACTCTTCTCCAACCCCCTCTTCGATAGGATTAGTTACTTGAAGCGGGAATGGCTTGTCCGGTTTCGCCATTGTGGCAAGCTATCTTCGTCGCCGAGTACGACCTTTGAAGGCACGGAGCATTTTGGCTTCGAGTACTCCGGTGTCGAGGATCCCTCCCGAATGGTGGCCACGACCGAAGTTGTCTAATGGTGAGGTGCTTGTGCGCCTCCGATTTTTGAAGGGAGCGTCGGTGGTCCCCATGATTGGCTTTGAGTACTCGGCCAAAGAATCCTCCTCCCTGCTTGTAAGTTATATTTTCTTGTTTGAATTTTTTGTTTTCCGAGTACTTTTTGATTAATACTGACTTGTCTTTTGTTCTTTTTTGAAGCCTTTTTGGCAGGGATTTTGATGCCGATGCCTCTCTTTATGTTGATGGGGAGATTGCTCCTCTTCCTGCTCCTCCCGCTGCTTCGGTCATAAGGTAATTGAAGGCCGAGTTGTTTTGCGGGTATTTCTTTGATCCCAGCCTTCTCTTGAGAGGTAATCAGCTTAGAGAATGAGCTTGGTGTTGCGGCCACTAGTTTTTACTCCTATAATATCGAATCGAATGTATCGGTAGTAATTTAAAGTATTAAATAAAGACTAATTACATAACTAATTTATTAGTTGGAGGCTAATTCACAAGATGAATATATTAAACCTAAATTGTCCATAATTTGACAAACATTTACTAATTATAGATTAATTAGACTTAATAGATTTATCCGTTAAGTATTATATGGCAGTGTAACTAGTTTTAAAATTAGCTTATATAGCATCTTTCTAGTTACTAGCATCCAAATATTTAACGACGTGACACGCACTACTTTTTGCCCCTCCAACGAAATGCGGGTCCTTTTCTTTGTCCATCATCAACCCCACAAAACTAATCTCTCGCCAACTCCAAAAATCTAAGCCGACACCGTAGTAGCAGCAGGAGCAGCGTTGTTTGCCGTGCCGTCGAGCCATGCCACCATCCGTGAAGATCATCGAAGAGGCCCGCGTGTCCGTGCCGGACACCGCGGCGCTACCGCCGGTGCCCATCCGTCTGTCCGCGCTGGACGCGCAGTGGATCACGTTCCCGCTCATCCAGCGCGTGCTCATCTTCGTCGACGACGGCGGCGACAACGGCGGCAGCAGCATGCCGCCGTTCGCGTCCGCCGTGGACGCCCTCCGCGCGTCGCTCGCGGAGACCGTCGCGCGGTTCCCGACGCTGGCGGGGCGGATCGTGCACGTGCCGGCCACGGGCGACGCCGCCTTCGACTGCACCGCGGGCGGCGGGGTCAGGTTCGTCGTCGCGGAGGCGAGCGAGGCCGGCGCCGACGCGGCCCGCCTCGCCGGAGCCGAGGACCACGACGTGGAGACGTTCGCGGAACTCGTGCCCGCGCTCGACACCGGGGTCCTCCCCGCGGGAGACGCTGGCCGCGCAGGTCACGCGGCTGCGGGGCGGGCTGGCGGTCGGCGTGGCGATGCACCACGCCGCGGTCGACGGGCGGTCCGTGTGGAGGTTCCTCCGCGCGTGGGCGGCGGCGTGCCGCGGGGAAGGCGACGCCGACGCCGCGGCCGAGCCGCCGGCGTTCGATCGCGCGGCGATCAGGATCCCCGGCGGCGAGGAGCTGGCGAGGAGCGTGCTGCGGAAGTGGGCGCCTGATCTGCCGGTGGTACGTATGTATGCCTGCGTCTTCTCGCGGTCCGACTTGTTTCTTCTCTTGCCGACAGTTTGGTACGTACGCTGCACACCCGGCTCCGGCTGCCGCCGCCGGCCGGCCAGCGGCATTGAACAGTCGTCAAGCAAGGCGGCTGCGTTCGTGTGGTTACGACACAACGTGGCTGGCTCTATTTTTTCTGCCGTTCAAAGCCAAGCCTACGTTATCAGTTTCTGCCTCTATTTTGTCGGATCCATAGACATAGATAGAACTAAAGTGATATGATCATATGAGCCCTTCAGATACCCTAGTTTTTGACAACAGATATCATGCAAATATACTTTCTCCATATTAAATTATAAAACTTCAAAGACATTTGACTTTTTTACTTTAAATTTGACCGCTCGTCTTATTAAAAAAAATACGTAAACATACTCAGATTTAAGTCATTCTTGAAAAACTTTTTAAAAAGCAAGCCACGATAAAAAAATATTTTGCTCAAATTTTTAAGTAAGACTAATGGTCAAACTTGGCGTTAAAAAGTCAAACATAATTTGAAACGGAGGAAGTATATAGTTGGTAACAAATCGAGTGATTTATAGTAAAAAAAAAAAGGTCACCTAAGTAATCAATAGAGACATTGGGACAAATAACACAGATGGGGAAACAAAATAACCTTGTGGTTTGAATCATCCGGTCACTCGAACACTGCTGTGTAAAGATCAAATGCCCCAAAACATAGAGAAAATATAAATAATTATATGGATTGCATATGAGCAAAAACAATTAGGTCCGGTTCAACAAGACCGCATCTTGAACCAATTCTAAAATTGATAGTAACAACCTAGAAAGTACACAAATTCTAAACTAATCTAAAGTTAATAAACTAATTCTATCTAAAAATACACCAAAATAATAATGTAGCTTTAGTGCAATTATAGTGTATATTCAGTATAAATTGATATTAACTAAAACTAAGGTATGTGAGAGAAAAATTTGACCCAAATCTCAGTTCCTTTCATTATGATATATTTTTATTCAATCATGATCTATATGGCAAAATAAAGTTTATGTATTGAAACAAAGCATATGAAGATGAAAAAAAAATCAAAATGATGACAAAATCCAAAATTATTTTGTGCATTACATGACATAATTACTTGGACCTTCTATTAACTAAACATATCAAAATAGAAAAATAACAAAACACATAAAAAAAGGAAAATAACAAATATACAAATAAATCTATGAATTGCACACACACAAAAAGTTATAGGGCCTTGAATTGACCAAACATACCAAATTTTCAAAATGGCATAATACAAATAGCTGAATCATTCTATGAATTACAAATACACAAATATTGAGGATTTGGATGAAGCAATCATATCACTGATCAATGATCATTAGTCTAGTAAGGCTTTAATTTGAAGTTTTTTGTAACTGCTTTAATTTGAAATTAGTGTGTTCTCATTGAGCAAAAGTTTAAAATAAATTGGACACACTGACTATTGCAAGAGGTCAAAGTTTATGGTTTTTAATAAGTATAGGCCTAAATAATTCCAATATTTGTGGTTTTAAATTCAAGTTGAAATAATCCTAATTCCATCAGTTTGGATGCAAAATTATCTACTTCCTTAAGTTCTAAATTGCAAGTTGTTTTGACTTTTCTAAATATATACTAGTTTTTGCTACGGCGTGTAAATATACTATACATTATATATCTTAACACAAAGTAAAAAGATATGTACTTAGAAAAGCCATAAACGACTTGGGATGAAGAGAGAAGTGTGGTCGAGAATACAAGATGAAGGAGAGATGCGTTCAAGATGAGAAACAATGGGGCGAGAAACAATGGGGCGGGAGTCTAGGGTTTCCTAGTTATATACTCTGAGGCTGTCTATGAGCTGATAAGGATTAGATGCATGATAGTGATGGAAATATTTCGCCTATGGTTCAAACTGATTTACATTGCCAATTTGTACCACACAAAGAGGTCTTAAAAATTACCAATGGTTTTCTTCAAATAGACGGTGAAAATGTCTTTGCAAAAACCACTTATATAGTTTTAAAAAAACTAAAACCATCTCTATAGTATTGTATGTCTGCAAGTGGCCCATCATGGAGATGGACCCAAATTAGTAGCCACGCCCAGCAGCCCATTAATCAGCACATCTTTTACTAAAAAATAATTACTCAGCACATCTGCTAGGCCCATTCCACAACAGCTTTCATTTTTTTTTTCTCTATCCCTGTTTTCTCATTTATATTTGCTATTATATAATCACATAACAAAATTTTTGGCACGGGGAGCGTGGTTCGCAGGCCGCCGTGGTAGGAAACTTCATCCGCCCCAACCTCTCCCGCCGGACGTTCACCATCTCGGAACAGGCCGTGCATCGCCTGAAGCAGCGCGTCGTCGCCGAGCTCTCGCCCGCGCACACAACACCGCCGTCCAGCTTCGTGGCGGTCGCGGCACTCGCGTGGGTGTCCTTCGTGCGCTCCAAACGCCGCCCGGCCGGCATCATCTCCCGCGACGACAAGGTCTACCTGTTCTTCTTCGCCGACTGCCGCGCGCGCCTGGACCCGCCGCCTGGGGACGGCTACTTCGGCGTGTGCATCTCCGGATGCCTGGTGCGGGCCACCGCGGGGACCTCCTCGGCGACGGCGGTGTGGGCATCGCGGCGGCGGCGGTGGCCCAGGAGGTCCGGCGCGCCGGCGACCCGCTAGCCGGGTGGGACTGGATGGCCAACGTGGAACAGCAAGTGGACGTGGACCGGCTGATGAACCTCGCCGGGTCGACGAGGTTCCCCGCGTACGAGGCGGCCGACTTTGGCTGGGGATCGCCCAGCAGGACGGAGCTGGTCACCATGAACCACGACGGGCAGGTGGTCCTCGTAGCCGGGAAGGGCGGCACCGGTGGCATCCAGGCGTCCGTGTCGCTGCACCCGGCGCACATGGACGTGTACAAGTCGCACTTCCTCAGCTACATTGGGTGAATTTGTATATGTTCAGAAGATGACTGATTTTCCAAAGCTTATGGTTAAGATGATTGATCAATATGATTTCTATGACTAAACCACAAGCAATTGCCTGACTCTAGATGAGGATAACGACAAGGCATATGTTTAGGTTACAGGTAAGATACCTAAAAAGAAAGAAGCGCAAGTAGAAGGCATAGCTAGTCGGAGGACAATGAGAGTACAAGAGCCCTAAATTACTCATGCTACTAAGTACACATCAGTAAAGAACTATAGCGAAAGAGTTAAGCCAAGTAGTAGTAGCATTTGATACCACTTCAACGCACGGCCCAAACACCAACCAAGATTGATGTAATAAACTACAGAGAGCCCTACGTTTAAGAACTAAACCAAACATGATGGAATACATAGGATGGACAGGGTTGATAGCATCTGCAAACTACCACAAACTATCCATAGATCTAGCCATAAACATAGACAAATTATAGCCTAACTATGTACCACGTTTAATCTACAGACTTTCTATTGATTTAGTTGGAGCTCCGAGGAAATGATACTAGAGCACTCATGTCATCGATCTATATGTTGACTTGACATCCTTATGTGTTGACCCATGACGAATTAAAATTAACTTATGAGGACTTTTTCCTAACTCATAAAAATATTAAAGAAGACCATGATTTTCTCACTAAGAGTATTTCCAAAGAGGCAATTGAAATTGACGAAAGCTCATCATATAAGTCGGATGGTCAATTGTGATGTGGTAACCCTTATGTTGTAGGGAAAAAGAATGTATCCACCTCTTGTCAAGATTTACTAAAACTCCTTGTTCATGTATTGCGATACTAACAATGTAGAGAAAAACAATGAGCTCAATAGTCAAGTGAAGGATTTGAGCAACAAGGTGGATAGGCATAGATCATCAAAGATCACACATGAGAAAATATTGAGGAGCCACAAGAAATATGGCAACATGAATCGGATAGGCTACCAACAACATAAATATCGGCAAAAGATAAGCCAACAAGAATTATGAGAAAGAAATGAAAAAAATGAAGAAAAAAAAAAAACTTTCTCTCACCGGGCTTTTTTTTTTTTTTTTTTTTTTTTGGGGGCTTGTCCAGCGTTTCAACGAAGTCAAACCAATAGTTAATTAGTGCATTATTAACTGCGTCTGACAACGTAGTGTACTACCTTTCGTCCTCTTCTTTTGCTTCATCAAAAAGAATCTCTCGCCACCGCCCAAAATCTAAGCCGACACCATAGCAGCAGCAACCAACTTGTGCCGCTGCCGTGCCGTGGAGCCATGGCACCATCCGTCAAGATCCTTGAAGAGGCCCGCGTGTCGGTGCCGGCCACCGCGGCGCTGCCGCCGGATCCCATCCGGCTGTCCGCGCTCGACGCGCAGTGGATCACGCTCCCGCTCATCCAGCGCGTGCTCATCTTCGTCGACGACGGCAGCATCCCCACGTTCGCGTCCGCCGTGGACGCCCTCCGCGCGTCGCTCGCGGAGATCCTCGCGCGGTTCCCGACGCTGGCCGGGCGGATCGTGCACGTGCCGGCCACGGGCGACGCAGCCTTCGACTGCACCGCAGGCGGCGGGGTCAGGTTCGTCGTCGCGGACGCCGACGACGCCGACGCGGCCCGCCTCGCCGGGGACGAGGACCACGACACGGAGACGTTCCGGCAGCTCGTGCCCGCGCTCGACACCGGGGTCCTCCCCGCGGAGACGCTGGCCGCGCAGGTCACGCGGCTGCGGGGCGGGCTGGCGGTCGGCGTGGCGATGCACCACGCCGCGGTCGACGGGCGGTCCGTGTGGAGGTTCCTCCGCGCGTGGGCGGCGGCGTGCCGCGGGGAAGGCGACGCCGACGCCGCGGCCGAGCCGCCGGCGTTCGACCGCGCGGCGATCAGGATCCCCGGCGGCGAGGAGTTGGCGAGGAGTGTGCTGCGGAAGTGGACGCCCGACCTGCCGGTGGTACGTATGCCTCTGCGCCTTCTCGGTCGGACTTCTTGTTTCTTCTCTCTTCCCGGCGTGCTCCGGCTGCCGCCTGCCGCCGCCGGCCGGCCGGCCAGCAGCATTGAACAGTCAAGCAAGGCGGCTGCGTTTATCAAATCAAATCAAATGAATGACACGACGCGTGGCTGCCGGTGGCGCCTAGATAGGTCTCCCGTTCAAAGCCCGGCAGTGGCACTGCACTGCACGTCATCAATCAAATGAACAAAATTGCTGTTTTTGGCTCTGTTGTCTTGTTATTTTGTCACTTTGCAGTGTTTTTTGCTGCCTCTGTTTTGTCGGATCTAGATATAGAACTAGTGAGAGCCCTTCAGATACCTTAGTTTTGACAAACAGATATCACATATAAATACAATAGTTGGTAGCAAATCGGCTGATTTATATATAGTCAAAGGTCACCTGAGCAACCAATAGAGACAAATAACACAGAATATAGGAAACAAAATAACCTTGTGGTTTGAACCCTCCGGTCACTCGAATACTGCTGCTACTGTGTAAAGATCAAAAGGCCCAAAAAACAGAGAAAAACAGAAGAAAAAAGAATTGTGTGGATTGCATATGAGCAAAAATAATTAGGTCTGGTTCAACCAGACCGTATCATGAAACAATTCTAAAATTGATCGTAACGACCTAGGAATTACACAAAAATCTAAAATGAATCTTTAGTTGAATCAATTATATCTAAAAATTACACCAAAAATAATCATGCAGCAGCTTTAGTGCAAATATAGTATGAATTTATTATAATTTGATATTAACTAAAATTAAGGTGTGGAACAGAAGAATTTCACTCAAATCTTAGTTCCTTTCAACTGATATATTTTCATTAATCATGATCTATATGGCGAAATAAATTTTTGTATTGAAACAAAGCATACAAAGATGAAAAATAATCAAACTGAAAAAAAAAAAAAATCCAGCTATATTTTGTGGACTATAGAATAACATATAATTAGTTAAACCTTCTATTAACTAAACATATCAAACTAGAAAAATAACAAAACATATAGAAAAAAAGTAACAAATGACAAATAACACAAATACAAAAAAATATTTTATGAATTGCAAATACACAAAGTTATAGGGCCTTGAATTAACCAAACATACAAAAATTTCAAAATGGCATAATACAAATAATAGAACCATTCTATGAATTGCAAATGCACAAATATTGTGGATTTGGGTTTCGCAAAAAAAATATTGAGGATTTGGATGAAGCAAACATATCACTAATCAATGATCGTTGGTCTAGTAATGCTTTAATTTGAAGTAGGGACAGGTCACAAGGATCGATCCAACCTACCCAGCCACCAGCCCACCATCGAATGGCCAAAGAGTCTTGCGCAAGGCAAAGTGTTCTCATTGAGCTAAATTTAAAAATAAATTGGACACACTAACTATTGCAAGAGGTCAGAGTTTATGGTTTTTAATTAGTATCAGCAGCCTAAATAATCCCAATATTTATGGTTTTAAATTAGTTTCATCAGTTCAAATAATCCTAGCTCCATTTCTGTCGGATGCGAAATTATATACTCTTTTCATTTAGATTGTAATCTAAATACATATAGTTTATTCTATGCATGTAGATCTACCACATTATATCTTGATACAAAGTAAAAGGTACTATGTATTTTGAAAAGCCATAATGACTCACGATGAAGAGAGAAGTGCGGTCAAGAACTCAAGATGAAGGAGAGATGCGTTCGAGATGAGGAAGTGTGGGAAGGGAGGCTACTTCCTGATATATATACTTCGAGGGAGTTTACGAGCTGATATGGGATAGATGCGTGATAGTGATGTAAATATTTTTTACGTATATATGGTTGGCATACCCAACATTTGAAAACGATTTCAATCACCAATTTGTATTATGAAGCGCCGGTAAAAAAAAATTACCAATGGATTTCTTCAAATAGACGGTTAAAATATCTTTCACTAAAACCATCTATTATGTAGTATATTTTCAAGTGGCCCATCATGGAGATGGACCCAAATTAGTAAGCCACTCCCAGCAGCCCATCAACACATCTGTTGGGCCCATTGCACAGCTTCCCTTTTTCTCTATCTCTGTTTTCTCATTTATTTTTGCTATTATTACATAATAATCGCATAACAAAATATTTTGGCGTGGGCGCGCGTTTTGTAGGCCGCCGTGGCTGGCCACTTCATCCGCCCCAACCTCTCCCGCCGGACGTTCACCATCTCGGCACAAGCCATGCACCGCCTGAAGCAGCGCATCGTTGCCGAGCTCTCGCTCTCGCTCTCACTCTCGCCCTCGCCCGCGCGCACACAGGACGCCGCCGCCGCCACGCCGCCGCTTTCCAGCTTCGTGGCGGTCGCGGCCCTCGCGTGGGTGTCCTTCGTGCGCTCCAAGCAACACCCGGCAGGCATCATCTCCCGCGACGACGAGGTGTACATTTTCTTCTTCGCCGACTGCCGCGCGCGCCTGGACCCGCCGCCGGGGGACGGCTACTTCGGGGCGTGCATCTCCGGGTGCCTGGCGCGGGCCACCGCGGGGGACCTCCTCGGCGACGGCGGGGTGGGCGTCGCGGCGGCGACCGTGGCCGAGGAGGTCCGGCGCGCCGCCGAGGACCCGCTGGCCGGGTGGGACTGGATGACCACTCTCGGGCAGCAAGTGGACATGGACCGGCTGATGAACCTCGCCGGGTCGACGAGGTTCCCCGCGTACGAGGCCACCGACTTCGGGTGGGGATCGCCTAGCAGGACGGAGCTGGTCACCATGAACCACGACGGGCAGGTGGTCCTCGTCGCCGGGAAGGGCGGCGCCGGCGCCGGCGGCGTCCAGGCGTCCGTGTCGCTGCACCAGGCGCACATGGACGCGTACAAGTCACACTTCCTCGGCTACTTTGGGTGAGTTTGTATATGTGCAGATCACTGATTCCTGCCGGTTTTGGTGATTCCATGCATTTGTATTAGTAGTTTGACTATATATACGTACAAGTTTGTTCTGTCGGCATCGATCAATTGTACGAATGTTCGAACAAGTTTGTTAATTAAGACAATAAGATTAATAAGTTTGTCGGCATCGATCAATTGTACTACTATTTAGCAAAAATGTTTCAGAATTTTCTTGAGGGAAGAGTGGAATCCACATTATTACAGAGAATACTATATGATATATACCTAATAGTATATATGTATCACACTTCACTGTTCATATATCATCAGAGCAATTTACCTCGTTGAACAATGCAACTAGCTGAATTTCTTCCAGGTCAATAGAAATCTTTGGAGTTTAAATTCAAATGAACTCATTAAACATTTGATGGAAAGCAGGAACAGCAATTAATTAGTACGCAAATTTAGTTACGAAGAAGCACTGCATGTGCAGAACACGCAGGCAGCAGCAGTGCAGGGTGCAGGTGTGCAACTATGCAAGTGCAACACCATGCAAGCATCTTGCCGTCTGTCGTCTTCTACACCTAGTTACGCCGGCCCTTCACCAATGCACGGCGCCGTGGAGGTGGCTGGCAAACGCCCTCCCCCTCTGCACGCCGCCGCCGCCGCCGCCGTTCTCCTCCTCGGCGCCGACGATGCCTTCGAACTCCACCACCTTGGACCCTTCCCCGCGCCGTACGCCTTCCGTGCCGCCGCGTAGTACGACGGCGCCCCGCCACCCGCGCCAAAACCCGATGCCGCCGCTGGCTCCCATCATGAGCCCGACGTGCGCGTCGTGGGCGCCGGCGTCGACGACGGCGCCGTCGTGGGCTGCGCGGTCGACACCGGCCGGCGCGATGACGCCGCCCGCGCCGAGCGGGCCGTCGTCCGCCGCGCCGTCGCCGTGGCGCGCGCCGCCGCCGAGCACGGCGGCCTTCGCCCTCGGCCTCGCGGTAGCGGTTGAGGTAGGACTTGAGCGGGGAGACGTAGGCCTCGAAGCCGAGCGTGGTCATGGCCCAGAGCAGGTCGTCGCCGTTGATGGTCTTGCGCTTCTCGCGCTGGCACTTGTCGGAGGCCTCGCCGGTGACGAAGCTGATGAACTCGGACACGCACTCCTGCACCGTCTCCTTGGCCTCCTTGGAGATCTTGGCGTTTGCCGGCAGGGAGCGCTTCATGATGCGCGACACGTTGGCGATCGGCAGGAACCGGTCCTGCTCCTTGGCCGGCGACTCGCCGCCGCCGCCGCAGTACCCCACGCTGCTCCCGCACCCGCCGCCCGCCGCCGCCGCGCCGGACTCGTTGTCCGACGGCGGGCTGCCCACCGGGCTCAGCAGGTGGCCCTGGTGCCCGTAGCCCTTCCTGCTCTTCATGCCCTTAGCTTGTTTTCCTTGGGTGGTGGTGGGGATGGATGATGGAGAGGTGGTGCAAGAGATGATCTCCTTTTAAAGCTATAAGTTGCATTGGAAAGGAGCATACTGGAAAGGAGGGAGCAAGCTAGCAGCTAGGTATGTACTGTAGTCTGTAAGAGAGATGCGAGTGGGAGGACGGTATTGATGCCGACACAAAGCAAACCCAAAGATTATTATGTTAGCATTGCAAGATTCTTGCCCTGCTAGGACTAGGACCAGGAGCTAGTCAGCCAGATAATGGTGAGGTCAAAAATTACTACTGCCTCCATTTCAAATCGTAAGGCATTTTGAATTTTCTACTTACATGACTTTTGCTATACAGTCAGATATAAACTAGGTCCAGATACATAATAAAAACAATATATTAAGAAAAGACTAAATTTTTATAATTTGAAATTAAGGGAGTACTATGTGGCGAACCATCGAACAACATGTTTGGATCGGAACACATATATTCTCCTCTTGATGAAACACGAGCCTTAGAGGTCTATTCGTGAAGAAAAACACATATATTCTGTAGATTTGCAAGAATTTGGCATGAAACAAATCAACTTACTAGGTATTGAGAAACATGTTCCATGGTTTAATTAAAATAAATAAATTTCAATCCAGATTTAACACCGACATCTAAAGCATAAAAAATGAATTCCCGCTTGTGAAGCAAGGGCTCTATGCATATGTGCCACTGTCGAACTATATATACTATTCAAATTTCAGATATATAATGTTTTATATATAGAGCTACGTCATTATTTGCATAGAGTGGAACAATGTGTGTGACTGCCCCCATTGTTCTAAATATATTGTTTTTACTATGTATATCTAGACATACTATATAAATATCTTGCAATTTGGGATCAAAGCAAGTAGGTCTCAATGAAAATTGAGACTTATCTAGTGTTGTGGCGGCAGTGGAGCATCTATGGTATGCAAATTGACCCGAATATATATGAAGTTCCAGAACTTGAAGACCAAAGTTCCAAAATGAAGATAAAGACAGTGGAAACACCAAAATATTCCATGTGATAGCATGGCATACTCCACACACAGCCTGGCCACTGCCCGTGTCACCTCAAGCAATGCAAGGGCATCTCACAAAGATTTTTGAGGTTCCTAGACCAATGGCAAGGGCATCACGCTAGTGGAACAGATGCACAGCACCCCTTTTTACCAAAAAAAGGGGCCTCGGATTGTTTAGCCCCATAACCAAAGGTGGTATCTACAAATACATATCATATTTATTAATTGCTTAAAAATAAAATAAAAATCCTTAGTTGTTGGGGGTGTAAAATATCTGATGTACGAACTACAGTGAGCTCTCTCTGAAACTTGCATTGGTCGAATATGGTATCTCTTGTTGTTTCAAAAGGGCCGGGGCAAAGGCCAAAGGGGAGGAGGATGCCTCTCTTATCTCCCTCTTTTTCTTCTCTTTCCCAGGTTCAAAGGCGCCAAGGATTATTCATTTATTCGCGCCATCGCATCTCGCACAATAATAGAAGAAAAAAATATATATATGTTAGGGCAACTTGTGCACAGTAGCAGGATTAATTAACGTAATCAGGGATTATATTAGTTTAGCCGTTCATGCAGGCTTTGCATTATGAAATGCCTGAAGGTGACGGTGCTTTTGGCTTGGACCTAGCTAGAGTTTTGAATGGTAAACGGATGTATAGTTTAGTTTTAGAGCAACCGGAGATTAATTGCTCGCTCTGTGAACTGAGATTGTGCCATTTGTCAGTTTCTAGTGCGGCCGCAATAGCACGTTTTTAAGTGTTTATTAGATAAGGATGCCGGACATACTTTCTTTAATTCCAAGAGGATAATTGCATTGTCTTCGATGCCCTTTCCATAAACGGTAGAGATCTCATGCGTGAGCAAAATGGCCCAGCTCAGCTATTTGCCCTTTGATTGGAAGAAGTGCTTGTACATGGTTATTATATCAAGTTGTTTTGAAAGCTTAGTGTGCTTGTGGTTAACTAATGAGAGTGTGTTTGACAGTGAGAAACGTTTTAGATTCTCCGTAAGATTGACCACTAGAATCGCTGCCAAACACTATCAAGAGAGAAACGTTTCATGAAAAATCACTTGAAACCGATCCAGAGAAATACCCGAAACCTAATTTCTTTCAATTTTAGTTCTAGTTGTCAAGGATCTAGAGAGCTGGCCAAAACGATAACATAAACTGGTTCTAATTCAGTAGAGAAACGTTTATAACGTTTATAAAGAGAATCTTTTTTATTATTTTTTTCTATAAAAGATAATCTAAATTGGAAACATCTTGAGGAGAAATTGAATCCCTACATAACACTTCCGATTGACATGCCCCATCTCTTGTTATACAGATCCAATCAATTGGCTCGGGCCGGAAAGTGTTCGTAGATGATAATTTGATAATCGATCCTTTGGCATATAATCTGATTCATTGGTGCACTTGGTGTACTTTGTTGCCCAAAGTGCCCCCAAGGGTCGATTGAATAGTAAAATATCCCACACCCATTGACCCATTCAAAGGGCCTCTTTCTTCGGCATATAGCTCCAGAGCTCTAAGAAATTTTTGGAGTTAATTATTTCCGGCCTAAAAAAATCTTAGATTAAAGATAGTACTGTGGAATGGAACAGTGGAGGTTTTTGGTTAAGAAAGTTTATCATTGTTTTAGATTATTAAACTCATAATATGTTATTTTATTTTGTTCTAGAAATTCTATACTTCTAAGAATAAAGCTATAGAATAGAGAGTTGTACCGGATAGAGCTAAAGAGAGTAGTACACTGCCGCTCCATTAGAAACAAGTATCTATTATTAATCAAAAGGCAAGATGGTGATCTAAAAAGCTGGAGGTGATATTTTTCAATCAAACTAGACCGATCAAAAGCGAAAGTAATAATTCTGCTAAAATAATGCTACTATCTTTCTTTATGCATACACTCGAGCGGGCCGAAAGCCGAGGTAAAACACGCCATTAGAAAGACAAGGCCCAAAACACAGCCCAGCACAAAATAGTAGGCTTCCCAGATAGAAAAGGGCCCGTACGCGTGCTTTTTCCTACCTAGAGGGATGGATGCTTGCACTTTGCTGACCTTTCTTTCATCCATTCAAAAAAACAAAACTTTGCTGACCTTTCAAGCTTTACTTTGCTCCTATCCAAAAAAAAAAATGCTTTGCTCAGCAGTCACAGTCAGCAACAAGCATGTGAACGTGTTGGACGAAGCTTCGAAAGCAATCCGCGTGCAGGAAAAGCAGTGCATGGAATGAGGGTAAATATCATATATATTTATATATTTTATTTACTCCTGCGTCCTGCTCAAGTCAGCAACAGTTACCCAAGCAAAAATTGACCGTACGCGCACGCAGGATGTTTTGCTTATCGGGCCTGTAAGTTCGGGGTACAAGTTACGTTTTGAATAATCATTTTTGCACATGCATCGATCGTACTAGTTGATCGCGTTGAAGGGATCGATATCCTAGAAGAAAGTAACAATTGAACATTTGAACTGAAGAACCATGCACAAGTTTAACTAAACATTAGTACCTCTCTTTGACTTTGAGAAACAGGCTATGGCCTGACCGGGAAAAAAACTTTAGGATTAGACTATGGTCAGGTTGTCCAGTAATATAATTAACTAGAGGCTATTCAACGTGGCCAGCTCGAGCCAACTTGCCTCCTCAAGCTTAGCTTACTACTAGACTAGAGGATTGAGCCAAACTTAATTGATCCATGGTACACACCGACATGTGCCTTATACTTGTGTATTAGCTCAAACATTAGTAGCTACCCGAAGTCTTATATATTGTTATTGAGCTTCTGGGGCTGTTTTTGAGGGCCCTAAGAGACTTGAACAGTGTAGATGGATAAAAAAAAATTAGAAAAAATAAATACATGTGATACACTCACAACGTTACGACTGATTAATGGTCGATCATTGTTTGCTTCTATATTAATTATCTCGATGATGCAATGTTATTATTTGTATATGGAGGAAAATTTGAAAGTTCAAAAACTTGCATGGCGATTATCGGTCGCCCTCTCTTGAGTATTTATATTTAAGTCCCTAGACTTGTATTTTGGCCCACTGCCTAAAACTTGCATGGCAGTGCCATATAGGTCGCCTCTCTTGAGTATTTATATTTAAGTCCCTAGACTTGTATTTTGGTCCCCACTGGGTTTCTAGCTTTTTGAGTTTTTATATTTGGATCCCTAAACTTATATAATATATTGTCATCTAGGGTCTCAATGCAAACTCATGGGTTAACACACAATTAGAATTGAGTTCCATTTGTGTGTTCATGTGCAAGTTTGGAGGTCTAGATAACACTTGCATACAAGTTTGTGTATCCAAATACCAAAATGTGAGAGTTGAGGATTAGAGTGATACCGTAGTATTTAGGGACCTATATTAAAAATGAGTGGGCATATGTCGTGTAAGCTTAGGGACCTCTAGTGAATTTTATATTAATACTAATACAACCCACCATGCATACTCTCTCTCCATCTCTAAAAAAGTAAATTTTGTAATCGATTTCTAGAGTTGTTTTAAATCAAATATTTTATATTTTATCCAATTTATATAAAATATTACAAACATTTATGATACCAAATGAGTATATTATGAAACTATATTTTATTGGGTATCTAATGAAAATTTTGTGTCAGAATCCAAATCATATTTTTTTGTAATAAATTCAGTCAAAATAACTAAAAATTAGACTTTAGTGAACTTTAAAAATTGATTTATTTAGGGACGGAGGGAGTATACACCAATATTTATTATGTGTGGTTATTCAACACGCATGTTTTTTTATATTTATTAGTAAGCTATTTTCTCCATTTCAGATTGGCATTTCCACGCGACAGGTCTGGCATCCTTGTGAAAAAAGAGAAGAGGGAATATTTCAACGTCGCTTTATATTGTTCCTGTACTCGCGTACCGAAAGGGTTGATGATGAGCCTGATTGAAAAACTGATAGCAGAGAAAAAGACACTGGATTAACGTAACCTCGTCCTTCCCTCATTTTCTTCAGGTAGCTTTTGTGCTATTGTCGTGATGATGTATCGGACCTAGCTATCTATGCACGCATGCATGTCACTGCTAATCTGCTCATTCTTGACTTGAAGATACAAAGGGACACCTACCTTTGTGAGTTGATGGTCCAAAAGTTCACAAACATATCCATGCATGTCCCACTATTTTATACTCCCTTTAATTTCTTCTAAAAAAGTATCACTATATGCTGATCACAAGGTCAGCAGAAAATATTAGCTATATTTATACCTTTAAATAAGTTTATTTCGAAAACATATTCAGTGATTTTTCTTAACAATACTAATTAATAATGTAATATACCATAGACATAATTTGATTTGTT